>CAIGRP010086700.1:0-47156 GCA_903798385.1 Fraxinus cuspidata | reverse complement strand
GCATAATGACAGAAGAATCTTCAACTAGTGCTCGTGTGTTGAAGATGTTGATTACTTTGAGAAGTTGTCTCAATTAAGTTCAACCATGAACAATGAACTAAGTATAGGCTTGGATCTGCAATATCTACCGGAGAATTATTCATAACTAATTATGAATTTAACGTGAATAAATTCGAATGCACACTTATAATTTTTCGTAACGTGTATTACCCTGACACATTGCTAGATATCAATCTGGGACGACGAATGTGAATTAGTGATAAACTAAAATGGGTGTTTTAATTTATCAATTTTGATTAGATCAAAATAATAATTCATGTCGTTCGACATTGTGATTGAGAATTTAGTAGGTCACACACAAAAGAAAACTAGAAAAATGAGATTTATCAATTAATTAATTGACAAGTTGGACAATTAATTAATTGGGTTTCTTATTAATAGGCTCGAATTAATTGCTTGGATTAATTAATTCATGGACAAGATTTAATGAATTTCATTAATTAAATATTGAACTGGGTTAAGTTTAAGAGACGAGTCAAGTCTGCTTGGACTTATATTAATAGGCTATTAGGGTTTGAAAACTGTATGGAATAATTTATTATTCTTGCTAGCACAAGAAAAGAAAACCATAGTCGTCATTCTTGTTTTCTATGTGGATCACCATTGGATGCTGGACAATTGGATAGCTTGGATTGCAGATCGTGATCATTCGAGTTTGAGAATCAGCAAATGAATTTGTAGAATTCGTCAAAGATATTAATTCGAAACACAATTTTTATCTAAACACAAAGCAGGTCCGTGGTGGGAATTGAAAAATAATTTATTTCCCGCTGTGCATGATTAAGTAAATTCTCAACATCGATGACCCTCTCTTCTCTTTTATGTTGTTCTTTTATGCATTTAGGACAATGTGTAATTTAAGTTTGGAAGTGATAGTTTATTTTGCTTAGTTTGTGGTGATTTATTTTGACATGTTTACAAAGTCTTGCCGGTATAGGATGATTTGATGTATAAAATTGTTATTGATTCATAAGATCTGATGTTATTTTGATGACTATAGTCATGTCCAATTGTTATCTAGGTATGGAAATTATTGGTTGATGGAAAGAATTTTGAATCGTTAGAACTAGGTTGTAAGTTTTGTATAAATTTCTATCTATCAACCTACATTCTATTCTCTATCACTTAATCATATTGGGAGATAAGTTTGGAGGTAATCAAGTCGGTAAAAGAGATTATCTAGAAATGTGTTGATTCCATGCATATTGATCATATTTGTGTGGAGTGTCTTTGGCTAACAAGTATAAGATAGGTAATGACCATATGCTAGGGATCTAAGCCCCATATATTTCTTGTCTTGCTTAAAAAGGGTATTGGACTTGTTAGATCGCTATGCCTCACTCCATAGCCTTCTTTTACTTGATTTAGTATGTCAATAGCGGTATCCTAAAACCCGATACCCTTTAATCTTAAAAAACCGAAAGATATCAACCTAAAACTAACTATATTGATCAAGAAGAAAGCTTAAATGGTTGAGGTCAATCATAAGCTAATTGTTAAGCTTGCATGATATTGTGTATTTGTAATTGAATTTTTGAGCTTAGATAACTAGTTAGTTTGAATTACTTAGTATAAACTTAAATATTGAAGCACTCAACTCTGGGGAGAATCATAATATTTATAAATGGTTGACATCGTCGGTTAAATCCAACTAAATTAGAGCAGCAAAAGAAATGAGTGATTTGAGAGCAACCTATATTCTAACATCTCAAGAAAGAAAATAATTATATATGCGTGGAGATGTGAATTTCACGAGATGGAAAGGAAAGAAATGGGCACATTGGATCGTGTTGGCACCAATTTGAAAATTTCTCCTTCACAGCTTTTTCCAAGTCTTGGTAAAGATTGAAAGAGACTAAACACATACATATCGATCAAACATTGGATAAGCTCAATTTGTTTATGCAGCATTATTTGAAAGTATATTTGTGAATTGATTATACAATTTTATACTCATGAATATTTTTTACAAGCTATCTAATATTGTTGATCTTTATCACATATTACTTGATTGTGTTAGTAGATAATCTTGTTCGAGACGAGTAACAAATTAAGTTTGGGAATGTTTAATAAGTATGTTGCTTTTACACACTTATTAGAGTCCTAAGAGAGTTTAATATTGATTAAACGAATGAGATTCTACTCACAATTCGGTAATGTTTTTTTATGTGTTAAAAAAAAACCCCCAATTGAAATAAAACAATGCAAAAGGAAGAGAAAAGCAACCAAAAGTGCACAAAAACGTGAATTTGGGGACCAAAGTATACAAGTGCCGAAAGTTGAAAGACCTTGAATGCAATTTATCAAAGCATGGTTGAAATAAAAGTCAAATTTTGAGGACTAAAATGTGCAAGATCAAAATTGAGAAACTTGACATGCAATTAGGCGGATGACTTAGTTTCAGATGGGGGCCTTAGCATAGCCTTCTTTAGCTCAAGGTCCTTTTTCCCTTGAGCATAACGGCACGCGTACGAGGCGCTAAGCCTCACGCACGCACGCACAGGCAACATGGGCAGAAAATCTACACCTGTTGTGTAATTTAATGGACACGTTTTAGGGCTTTTAAAAGAGAAAAAATTGGGCCCTTAGTGGAATTCTTCATTCACTATTCTCTACACACCCATTCAAACCCTAAGGAGAGGAGAAAAGATGCAACACAAGGGGAAGAAAAATCAAGCAAAAGTGGAGAGATTTTGGAAGAAATCAAAACCAAGNAAAAAATTGGGCCCTTAGTGGAATTCTTCATTCACTATTCTCTACACACCCATTCAAACCCTAAGGAGAGGAGAAAAGATGCAACACAAGGGGAAGAAAAATCAAGCAAAAGTGGAGAGATTTTGGAAGAAATCAAAACCAAGAAATTACAACTTTCAAGAATCTGACCAAGGAATGAGTTTTATTCATCGTCTTATATTTCTTCTTTTTATTTTCTCTACATAATGTATTTTCCTAATTTCTTCATTTTGTGCTACTTAAACACACTGTGCTAAACTTTTAATGTTGGGATGAATGAGAAAATGTTACCTAGCTTTATTAATTTCAAAGTTTGCTTCTTAATGTCAAAATATTTATTGTCATGTACATTTATTGTTGTGTTATTAACCTTGCATTTATTTGGCCAATAAATGTTTATGTTATTTGATTTGTACAATGGTTGAGAAGTTGGTGTACATGTTAGACATGAATAGTAAATGATCTAGGCTCTTGTAAAGGATAGAGATATACTCCTCATAAATGATCCATTGAGTTATTTTCACAAAGGTTTAACAGAATTTGTCGGATTTTAATCGACATAGAGATATAATAGGTTCAACCAATCGATCGACCGATGTAATTAGTTAAAATTGGAAAATTGGATCCAACATGATTAATGAGTAATTTATTAATTTGCATATTGAGAAATTAATTAAATGACAGTTAAGTAAAATCATAAATCCCAACTATTTAATCCTCAAAACTTTAATAGTAGCATTGTGTGTATTGAATCAAAATTCACACTATTTTTCTTTTATTTTTCGAAATTCGAATTGAAATTACGTGTGTTTAATCGTTTAAATTGAATCAATTGTTGTGTGATTAAAAGAAACATTTCTTGAGGGATCAATAATTCGGACTTCCAAATGCGCATTATTACTTGAACACATCTGTACACTTGCAGTTTACACTTTTTAACGAACAAACATGTCATTTTGTCAAAAGCTAATAAAATAGTTCATAAGGAGAGAGGGCAAGGTAAATACCGTAAAGAGGTTGATAGAAATGAATTTATTTTTATAATTATGGAGGTAATTAATTCTCTAGTAAATAAAGAAATAATGTTTGTCTTTTTCTACGTGTAAAGTTAACACATCATAATTATTATCCGAAAAAGAGAGCCAGAAGAAGTTATAAATAATCGAGTTTTCAACCGTTTAAATGGATAATTAATTCATTATTCATCATCCGTAAGACGAGGGAGGTTGCATCATTACCTACCAACACTTCATTGTGAAAAAAGATAACAAAAGGCGGTGGTGGAAATTATTTTTTTCATTTTATTCATCATTATATATGGCTCTAAATGATTAAACTTTATGATATATATTGACGAGATTAGGGTATTGAAATAGATATAAAACTTTTGTCAATTATTTCGTTTGTTGACAATACGTGGATGTTTCAAAATTTGTGCACATGGTTTATAATAAATTGAAGAAGTATAAATTGTTAACGAATAATCATTTTTCTTAATTTAAGTAAATCTAATGATTTGATTTATTTAAATATTTCTAATAGATAAATTAAAGATTAAGATTATTCGTAAAATTTATTTATCAAATAAAGAATGATATCCACACATACATGTGTTGCTTTTCAGACCATAGTATCCTCTTTAATAAGGATTCTTGTTGGATAACATTAATAAATATTTCTTTATTTGTTTGGCTTAATTAAAAATAAATATTAATTATTTAGAATTTTTTAAATTAGTGGACAATAAAACAGCAAGGCATGAAGATAGTCATGGGTTGGTTATCACGCCACAAAATTTGGAACATGTGAGCATGGCCCTTTACATAAAATAATCTCTAATTATATATTAATAGATTTTTTTAGCATACTTAAGTTTATCTTATCTGAGAATATGTAGAGGGTACCGTGCTCATGGGTTTATCCGAATGAATGACAGACGAAAGCCACACAAATTTATTTAATTTTTATCGTATATATTTGAACAAATAAATTACATGATCAATTTTATCTATCTAATAAAAAACTTACGAATAAATGTGTTCAACTACAACATGACATGACGTGAGGTGAGGTGTGTGAATTCACTTTATTAATTTTCATGATGTTTGTTGATGTTGAATTAAAAAGACATTTGAAGTCAATTCATAACCTACCCAAAAATACATTTAACTTTTTTATCATACATTCTAGAGGGATCATTATTTCTTTATAAATCATGTTTGAATTATTATTATTAACTATTAGCTTACACGGGCATATAGATCTTGGTGGTAGTGGGTGAATGGATCTCGGTGATGATGACAGTAGTGAAGGTGATATTCTTAGGATATTGGGTTTAGGATAGTGGTGAATGTAGAAGATGAAATATTATTTTAATTAATTTTTTCTTGCTCATTTTTTATTTTTTCTTGAAATTTTTGGTCTTTTTTATATTTTTTACTCGGGTGGATGTCATGTCATTTTTCTTTCTTTGAAGTAAATATAAGGGTCATTTACTCTTTTGGTCTAAAGAGAAGTTGACTTTTTAACAACCGATGGAATCTAACCAAAAGGACTATTTGCAAATTAAATTGGTAATTTAGGGAGTTTTGCACTAAAATTTAAAGATTAGAAAACAACTGCACAATAGTCACGTAGGATAGGGACTAAATTCGCCAATTCCTCGCGAACTCAAAATAGCAATTAAGTTATTATTATTTTTTTCTTTTTTATGTAAATGAAGTTTCAATAATTCTTGCCTCAAGTCAAGACTACTTGGGTCTAGTGGCATCAATTGGAACTTTCCATATAAAATGCGGATGGATCCCCCACCTTAATGTAAAAGAGAAAATGATCTTACAACGTGTACATTAAAATTTATATAAGGGATTTATAATAACATATGAAACTCTATCATTTGTTAGTTTAAAACACAATCATCTTTTTCATCTATATCATTTTTGGTAAATGCTTATATACAATTTTGATGTACAAATAGCGAATTCAAGAAAAAACCTTGCCTCAAACCAATTACATAGTCGATGTCAAATATATTGTTCCGAGTCCGACAGTCTTGGATGTGTTAATATAACATGGCTAAATTTTTAATTAAAATCAAAGAGTGGTTCAGCAAATAATATCCAAAGTCTTTATAGAACAACACGTCAGCTTTTTTGGAGAGATGTTTTATTGGAATGGATCATTTTTTTTTTTTTTTTACTCTGTCTCAAAAAATAAATTTCTCGACACGTATGATATGTTCTCATCAAAGATGAGAAACTTGCACAATTTCTACAAATAGGTAATGCCAAAACTTAATCTTAAATATTTATTTTTCAAATAACGTGTTCAATCACATCATTTAAAACTATAATGATATGTTTGGGAAGAATGACAATGAAAAGTTCAAAAGCCAGTGATCGTACTAAAAGTTTTGGAAACTATAGCTATAACTGAAAAATTCGTCTTACAAGTTAGATTTGTAAATTGAAAATAATCAAAATTATAGAATTTTAATTGTATTTTTTACTGCCAAGTAGGATGGTGATAGTATTTAATGGCCACGTCAATGAAAACAGTAGACAGGTTGATAAATTGTACGAAGTGAACTAAATTGATACAATATTATAGTGTAGTGATCCAATCGGTATAAAATTAAAGTCTAGTGATTCAACTTTCACAAATTGCAAATGGGTCAAAGTACATTGATTGTGAATTAGATTACCCCGTTCTTAATCTTATCAGAAATTCTATTTGAATCACGCATTTGATAAGTTAGACTCAATTGATAAATAAGACTTTTAGTTCATTGTTATTACTTATATCTTCTTTTAAATATGTTATTAAATTATTAATTTATAGAATGAGTTTGATCGCATACTCTTACAAAAGAATTTGAGAAAAAGATTATTATTTCTATTTTGCCAAAAAAAATATAAAAAAAAAATTCCCATCGATCCAATTCAAGACCATCAATAATATCTATTATATAGAAAAGATTATTATTTTTCTTTAATACACATTAGGGATCAATTCAAGACCATCAATAATATCTATTATATAGAAAAGATTATTATTTTTCTTTAATACACATTAGGGAGTTATATTATACTATTAATATTTAACAAGTGACAGTTATAGAAATAAAACAAAATATTCTCAGTTAGTAATTTTGAAACTATTTCATTTTATAAAAGATTAAGTCAACGTACTGCTTTGACTAAGAGCCGTCCGAAACTCCCTTGTGGTTTTATCCTAATCCAATGATTATTTATTGATTAAAAATAATAGGACATGGAATGGGATAGGTGGACAAGTCGCATGATGATATGTCTTGTCTTGTGTACAAAGTACAACTTTGTTTTTTAACACCATCGATACTCATAACCCACTTTTAAAAAAAAAAAAAATTTAAAAATCATCACCTAACATGTCAAATTTAATTGAATAAATGCTAATTAATATTGTTATGTCTCGCCATCAAAACTCAAGTCAAAATACCACGTACCACGTTGAAATAAAAATCAACAGAGTCAACAGGTCAAATGTAAAAAGATCAAATGAAAGACTGAAGCTATTGTGTCGAAGCACTGCATAAATGGTCAAGACAGTACGCCGAATCTCCTGTTATGTCAAGACTCTCAGCATCAAAGACCACCAACACAAAGCCCTCTCAAGCCGAAGCCCTTAGTTCATCTGAATACCCTGAAGCTAAAGATGTCTCTTGCCAAATTTGCATGCAATCTTTAAAAATGATTGATACGACGTCTGTAATAAAGAATGTCAGGTGTATCAACCTATTGTATAGGGCGGCTAACCCATTGTCAATGTATTTAATGTATGATAGATTTTGTGATGTGAGACTTTGGTCAAAAAGATGATGCCACGTGATTTTGATCCAATGGTCATCTGTCGGCCAGAAATATATAAATAGGTGGTCTTTGTTTATAAAAATGGATGATTCTTTGAACATAAAGAGAGATAATTACAAAAACATTCTCAATATACATTCTTGCTTGATCTATTATTGTTAGTTTGGATATTAAGTTATTTATATCTTGGTTGCTAATTGTTTGTTAGCTCAGTCACTTTAGTTATTACTGTCGGTGTTCGAACATTTTTGTCTAGCACCGTGAAGCATCTCGTGTTCACGTGTTACCCTTCTCCCACCAGTCGAAACGCGTCGAAATTTGCTTAAGTTGGCATGAGTGGACTCGACATCTGTTTTACAAGTAGGGATTATATTTTTCGAGGTCAATAGATTGATGCCATCTGTAGGAAACCATACATTTCAACCATGAAAATCATGTGGAAAAAAGCTAGTCAGAAACAATCCTTACGGAGGAGCGATTTTCAAACACCTGAAAAAGGAAAGGTTCTTGAATAAAGAACCGTTGGAAAATTCAAAGTAAAACCATTCTACTGAGAGTTAATTTAAAAATATCATTTGTCGAGAAAATTTTGTTGTCGTGAGTTGAGGAGAATGCAAGACCAAGGAGGATACCTAGTCACTCCGTACGTATCCTCTGGAAATACGTTCCAAAACCTCCTTCAAGGAAACTACCATCCTAGTGAAGAAGGGGTCCAAAGCCAAAATGGTTGATTATCTATACTATGCTAAGGAGGAAGCTCCCCAAGAAAGGAAAGTTAAGGTGGATACATCCACCAATTATACCACTAATCGACCCGCTGAAGTTCTATACTATTTTCTTCCTGACTTCAACTCGGAGGACATGCCTTAGAGGTCTGTAAGTGTATTTGACAGATTAAGCCCAGGGCTACCTAGAAATGGGTAACATCAACATTTTCTTTTTCTCATAAATATGCAGGCTCAACCTTCTCCTCCTGCACCTAGAAATAGGCAGCATGAACTTCCCCAATTTAGAAGGCGTGAGAAGTGTATTCTTCCTGACTTCAACCCGAAGGACATGCCTCAGAGATCTGTAAGTGTATTTGACAGATTAAGCCCAGGGCTACCTAGAAATGGGTAAGATCAACCTTCCCTTGTTCTCAGAAATATGCAGGCTCAACCTTCTCCTCCTGCACCTAGAAATAGGCAGCATGAACTTCCCCAATTTAGAAGGCGTAAGAAGGGTTACGATGAAGTACCTCAGGATCCTCCCCCTAAAAATATGCATTTGAAAAAGGCGGAGCAGGCTAGGAACCAAGCAGGACCTTCCTAATCACCTTCAGAGACTCAGGTAGGGGAGAACAAGGACTTATGGTCCACAAAGCTCTCGTGACCTTGATGACGACGATGACAACTTGTCGTTTCCACAAGGGATCAGGAACACCCCTGTATTGAACACTTTATGCTTCCTAATAATTCCATGTACGATGGGAGATGTGACCCTGTGAAGCATCTAAATAGCTTCAAAACTCAAATGAGTCTAAGAAGAGCTACCCCAGCCATGAAGTATAGAGCCTTCTACTTAACTCTAAGTGGAGCGGCTAAAATATGGTATGCCAAACTGCCAAAAGGGAGCATCCGAAGTTGGCCGGATTTCAAAAAGACATTCCTTAAGCACTTCGCAACTAGCAAAGAGGGTAAAGGGCCGACACAGCTCTTGTAGGACATGAGACAACAATAGGGCGAATCATTGAAGAACTTCTTGTCCCACTTCATTGACGAAATGACATATTGTGTACAAGTGATAGATAGGGAAGCTCTTACACCCCCGAGGGGATGACTGGACATGAACTCTTTCTTCTGGAGGGATGTGTAAAACTAAGACCCTATCAGCTATAACGCCTTACTGGAAATGATAAGGCGAGAGATTCTCAATAAAAAATCGAGAGATCATAGAAATAGGGCCAACCAAGGGCTCCCACATCTTCAAAGGCAAAGAGAAAAAGGACTAACCTCACACTTGATAGACCACCAAGTCGGACAGTCGACTTCTCTCAACCGAGGACAAGCATGGCCGCAACAACATTAAGTGCAGTGCCCCTATGAGGAAGTGAATCCTAGTAAAGAAATGTACCAAGGAAGACTCTCTCTCTCTCTCTCTCTCTCTCCCCCCCCCCTCCCCTCGTCCCCCTACCCCCCAACGATTTTTCCAAACGGGAAGGGGTAGAAGAGTGGTACTGAACTAGAAATAGGGACGAAGCACCCCTCTATTGTACATATCACCGCCCATATAGCCACAACACTGCTGGGTCCAGGGATATTGCAATGCATCCTAAAACAACAATTAATGTAGAAATAGGCACCTCCGAAGAGATGCTCTTCCTAGGAAAAACCAAACACACGGGAGTAGTAAGCCGAGGTGCCCCAATAGA
This sequence comes from Fraxinus cuspidata, assembly GCA_903798385.1. Classification (NCBI taxonomy): domain Eukaryota; kingdom Viridiplantae; phylum Streptophyta; class Magnoliopsida; order Lamiales; family Oleaceae; genus Fraxinus; species Fraxinus cuspidata. The sequence continues at coordinate 37,103 of CAIGRP010086700.1, read as the reverse complement.
GATAACGCCCCTCAAAGGAGTGACAATGATAGGGAGAGACCCATGGATGGACAAAGGTAAAAAAGAAGCCCCCCAGCTGATGTTGGTCGCGAACTCATCAGAGATTGATACTATTTTCGGAGGCCCATATGTTGGGGGGAGAATTTAGAAACTCCCAAATGAATTATGCAAGGGAATTAATTTATCCTCCCATGGCAAGCTTCATTGTATATAACTAGCCCTCCACCGACAGAATGGCTCAACCCATCACCTTCTCCTAAGACGATTATGTTGGTGTACAATATCTACATTGTGATGCATTAGTAGTGAGGGCCATTGTAGCCCGCAATGGTCTAAAAAGAATGCCAGTGGATAATGGAAGTTCCGTCACATCATATTTGGAGCACATTTGACAAAATAAAAGTTGATCATGAGTTGACCATCATGACCTCTCACTTGTATAGCTTAATTGGCTGTTACATCATCCTAAGACGGAAAATCACTCTAGCAATAGAGATGAAAACAACACCCTTAAATGCTCATCATTTCATGGAATTTCTAGTTGTGGACAACCACTTTGCCTACCAAAGAGTGCTTGGGAGATTGGCGTTGAAAGACTTATTTGCCGTTACGTCCATTCACCATTTGTACATGAAATTTCCAATGAAAAATAACATTGCCACGGTCAAAGGCTATCAAAGAAGTGCAAGGGAATGTTATTCAAATTTCCTTAGAAAAGCAGAGCCTTGAAGTGTCAACGTAATCCTGACAGACATTGATATGGATTACGTCCCTAACAAGGGCAAACCCCTGAACAAGGGAGAGATGTCGAAATGACGGATGCCTCTGAAAAAGAAGCGATCCTCCGAGTCATAAACACTTCTGAAGAAGAGACTACCCTAGAAGCTCAAGCATGCCCAGAAGAAGGGATAGCTGCGGGAGAAGCATCTAATTTGGAAGAACTAGATCCTCGCATCATCGATTGTGAACCTCAAACAGCCCCAGTAGAGGAGTTAGAGAGTTTCCAAGTGGATCTCCAAGATTCCTCCAAATGCCTACATGTTGGAAAAGATCTACCACCAAGGGCCAAAGAAAAGCTTATTGCACCAAAATTTGGATGTCTTCGCCTGAAAACATGAAGACATGGTCGGCATTGATCCAAAAGTCTATTGCCACCACTTGAAAATCGATCCTAAGGCCATAGCTCACACACAAAAAAGAAGAACCCTCAAATCAGAGAAATGTGAAGCCTCAAGAGATGAAGTAAAGAAATTGATCGACAATCAATTTATTCGAAAATCAATGTATCCAAAGTAAGTTTCTAACCTCGTCTTGGTCAACAAGAGCATATGTCATTCATAACATACAAGGTCTTTATTGCTCCTGTTATGTCAAAGCTCTCCGCTTCAAAGACCACCAACACAAAGCCCTCTCAAACCGAAGTCCTTAGTTCATCTGGAAACCCTGAAGCTGAAGTTGTCTCTTGCCAAATTTGCATACAATCTTTAAAAATGATTGATATGACGTCTGTAATAAAGAATGTCAAGTGTGTCAACATACTGTATAGGGCAATTAACCCATTGTCAATGTATTTAATATATGATAGACTTAGTTATGTGAGACTTCGGTCAAGAGGATAAGAGCACATGGTTCTGATCCAACGGTCACCACGTCGACTAGAAATATATAAATAAGTGGTGTTTGTATATAAAAAGGGATTGTTCTTTGAACATAAAGAGATAATATACAAGAGCATTCAGTATACATTATTGCTTGATCTATTATTGTTAGTTTGGATATTAGGTTATTTATATCTTGGTTGGTGATTGTTTGTTAGCGTAATCACTTTAGTCATTACCGTCAGTGCTCAGACATTTTTCTCTTGTGCCGTGAAACATCTCCCGCGTTCATGTGCTACCCTTCCCCCTCCGGTTCATCGGTCGAAATGAGCCGAAGTTTTCTTATGGTGGCATGAGTGGGTCCGACATCTGTTGTCCAGATAGTTTAGTGTAATTAGACCATTTTATATGGTTATTAAGGGTGTATAAAATTGTTTGGAGTTAGTCGACCTAGTTGGAATCCATCAATTTGAAAGAAGAGAAAATAAATTATTTTTTGTGATGGAGAATTAGTTGGTTTATCTTGAAATAAAATAATACCTTTTTTTATTTTATTACATTTGTAATTGCATATAAAATGTTTTTTGGTAACCAACTCAATGAAAATGTTCCTTAACGTAGTAAATACTCCATCTGTCTCAGTTATATAGACTCACTTTTCTTATTTTTTTTTCATAATTATATAGTCGTGTTTCTTTATTAAGAATGTTTTGTTTTGTTTTGTTCGTTTATTAATAAACTCTTATTTTTTTACTACTTCTAATAATAATTTACTACTAGTTATTGATAATTAAATGAGGATAAATTATGAAAGTTTTTGGCAAAAATTATTTTTCAATAAACATTAAATTAGATTTTTTAATCCGTGTTAAAAACAAAACAAATTTATATAAATTGGACGAATGAAGTATGTTCTATATTGATGTTAGGCCATCGTTGATCTGCCTGATGAAAATTTAATGAAAATGCCCCCGTGGATGATAAATATGAAGAAATTGAGGTAAGAATGTCAAGTTGGATCAGGCTGTTTGTCAGTTTAGTTATTGTGTCGTATTAAATTTGACCCTTTGACTGGGCCGCGCTGGGTCTCAAGTTCGAGGCTAGCTAGGTATGTAACACGAGTTGAAATTAATATTTAATTAATGATGCATTTTCTCTCCTTAGACAGAGGGGTAACTTAGACTACTTAGTTGAAACAAAACTAACTAAAGTAAACAAAGCAACAAGTTATATGACTAAGAAAGAAAGATTACCTTATGCACTTATCAAGATTACAATTAAACTTTCGTTCGAGCATAAATTTATTTAAGCGAGGTTATCTTTTTGAGATTTTATCGTGAGTAGATAAATATGAGAGTTTAATCATAACAATTTTTTAACATTTTAACTTGAACTAATGTCATATGTAGTGTAAGAGCATCACAAAGAGATTGTTTAAATTTAAAGATAATCTTGTATATAGAAGAGAGTATATTTAAATTTAAGTAGTTAAATATTATATCCACTCCAAAGGCTCTTTATTTTATCTCTTCATTTTACATATTTCAATAAGTATTTATTATTTTTCCTCTTTCACTACTAGCGAGTGCAGCCTCAGCAATGGAAAATTACCGATGGTCCATTTCCATTGCTAATAGAAACGGATTATCAATTGATTTCTGACAATAAATAAATTTAATTATTTTAAATTAAAAAGACAAGGTTTACCGACTGAAACAACAACATATACCGGTTGCAAGTGATTTTCAGTAGGTATTCCGTTGATAAACTTTGAATAAAAAAATAAATATTATAAAATATTAACGATGGACTTTTTCGTAGGTAAATTTGGAATAAGAAAAATAAAAATTACTTAAAAATATAGCAACGAATATTTCCATTGGTGATTCCGTAGGTAATATTAGACCTGGCCTGTCCCATCTGTAACAGTTTCGAGCCTAAAATTAAAATCCCAATTTACAGTACATTTCTTCCTTTCCCCAAAATTAAATACACTTGTATCTATATTTTGTAGTTCTACAAGAATAATTGAAATATCAAGCTTGGAATTCATATAGATCGTGGTACAAGTTTGAATCATACACATAATTTTATGCATTTCCATTTCAAGGTAATATGGTGAGTGATTTATAATTATTTGTGTGAAAACATTTTTTAAGAGATAAGTTTCTTGATCTCAAGATTTATTTCCATATGATGTAGTATCTTAACAATGCATTATAATTTGTCAATAATTTTTCTACTCTTTTGTTATTATTTTTTGGCTTTCAATATTTGATAGTATCTTGATTCTTGATTCTTTTATGTTTATATTTTCTTTGTAATATGCAATTTAATTATAGTATATAATTGAATTTAAGCATCTAAAGAGATTTAGTTAGTTTAGTCACATGCTTTCTTTATTATAGTGTGTAGTTACATATGTACTATTAAAGAGAAGATTTATTGTTTTCTTTTTGTGTAAATATAGATGAAACATTGTTGAACAATATGGAGGCTGAACGTAGTTGGATGTTTGAACGAGCTAATGATGGTTTTCTTTCTGACATATTTATTAAAGGGGTTGAAGATTTTATTGAATTTGCCTTTTCACAGCCAAGAGTGGGAGATAAAATTAAATGTCCATGTTCTAAATGTAACAATAGAAGGTTTCTAGAAAGACATGCTGTGAGATTTCGTCTTTACAAAAATGAATTTAGAAGTGGGTATACACAATGAATAGCACATGGTGAACCACTTATTAATCATACATTAGATGTTAGTAACCTTAGTTGCACAAGTTACAATAAACTATACCCATCAAAACATGGTAATGGATGCGATGGGCCCTGAAATGTTCAACGAATTTGTCAATCAAGATAAGTGTACTCCTGTAAAACATGTCACAAATCAAAAGGCTTCAAATTTCTTTAAACTCCTTGAAGAAGCCAACAAATCTATTCGGCCTGGATGTAGTAATCATACCAAGCTTTCGACAATGGCAAGACTCTTGAATTTTAAATTTGAATCTAATATGCCTACAATGTGTTATGATCGCATGTTGTCCATAATTAAGGAAAATTTGCGGGAAGGTGACCAGTTAGAAGTGACATTTTATAAAGCAAAGAAAATGTTATCTAGTCTTCGCCTTGGAGTAGTGAAGATCAATGCACACATTAGTGATTGCATGTTTTACTACAAGTTTCTACACCACTTGAAAAAGAAGGCGAAAAGTCGAGCTCATGTTGAAGCATCTACAGTAGAGGCATACCTTGTAGAGAAAACATCAACGTTTTGCTCATTATATTTTGAGAAAAATATTAAAACAAGATTGAATCATGTACTAAGGAATGATGGCAGAGGATTTTTGGATCCCAAAGGATGTCTATCAATTTTTAGTACACCTCGACGACCAATTGGCACTAGGGTTGGCAATCCGCCCCGCCCCGTACCCCGCCCCGAATAGGGCAAAAAAACTTGCCCCAAACGGGTTGGCGGGGCGGGGTGCCCCATCTCAGGGCACGGGGTGGGGCGGGCCAAGGGTGCCTCGCCCCGCCCCGTCCCGCCAAGAATAAAAAAAAAATAATAATAAACTATTATTAAAAAAAAACTGAAAAAAAAATTTAAACAGGGCGGGATATGAGCCCCTAACCCGCCCCGCGCGGGGCGGGGGTGACCCGCCCCGTTGCCATCTCTAATTGGCACCCAACATGCTAACTTTAGGTTAATGCGCAAGATGACTATGACAATGGTGATGATAATTTGACATCTAGTTCAAGCGAAGGATACGCACATTGAAGAAAATGCTGGCAATCAAGTAAATTTTATGTGCACATTATACTTCAAAGTTAATAATTCAGTGATTACATCTGATTCTAGTAGAGCTAATCTATTTCAACTTTTATTTGAATTTTAAGCAACAAAATTCCCTTGTTGGTGACTTAGTGATATGCTGATATTAAATTTCTATTAACTGCATAGAGAAATGGTGTAATTTTCATCACAACAGGAAGCCAATCACTAGATTAACTGCTGGAAGAAATATATTTCAAGTTTTGTTTGAATTTTATGCAACAAATGTGTAGTAATTAATTCACATTATCAGTTGTGTGTATTTTGATTTTCAATTTCTTCAACTAGAGAAGAGATCTATTAACTCTGCTCATTTCATTCTGCTAATATAAGCTTCATTTGCTTAATTTTGAAGCTAATTTTTTTAATAGAATGTTCATTGTGAATCCATTTTATGCTTAAATCGTTTAGTTTGGAAAGTAATTATGCTGGTTCATTTTACTAGAATGTTCATTAAGAATTCATTTTATGCTAATCCCTCGTTAGTCTCTCAACATTTGAATGATTGGGACAGGGGCCTGCAAGTCTTAAATTATTTATCTAAAAAAAGAATATGAATATCACTGTTTCTTAATCTTTTTAACTTAATTGTCACATTATTTTAATTTGATTCGTATGTGAAATTAGTTCAATTTTCTTTAGACTAAAATTAATTAGCAAGAGTTCTAACACGATCCTTGCACATATGATCAGCCAATGGGTTAATCTGTCATTTTCTATTCATCTTACTTAACAGATGATAACCTTTAATATAATTTCCAATTACATTGATACTTTAATATGATCGAATATTCTCAAAATATTAAATCAAAGAATTAGAATTTTTCATTCATTGGTCAATTTCATTGTTTTTTAATCTTTTTAATTTACTTGTCACATTATTTTAATTTCATATGTACATGAAACTCGTTCAATCGTTTTTAGACTAGAATTAAACAGTAAAAGTTCTAAAACGATCCTCACATGTATGATCAAGACAATGGGTTAATCAATCATGTGTTATTTATCTTACGTAATAAATGATAACCTTTAATGTAATTTCCAATTACATTATTACATTAATATGATTGAATATTCTTAAAATATTGTGATTGATATTCTCATAATGTTAAATCAAATAATTAAAGTTTTTCATTCGTTGGTCAATTTCACTATTTCTTAATCTTTTTAACTAAATTGTTACATTATTTTAATTTGATTCGTACGTGAAACTCGTCCAATCGTCTTTCAACTATAATTAAAAAACAAAAGTTCTAAAACGATCCTCGTACGTATGATCAAGACACTAGGTTAACCCATCATATGCAGTTCATCTTACGTAATAGATGATAACCTTTAATATAATTTTCAATTACATTGTTACATTAATATGATTGAATATTTTTAAAATATTGTGATCGGATATTCTCAAAATGTTAAATCAAAGAATTAAAGTTTTTCATCCATTGGTTAATTTCATCATTTCTTAATCTTTTTAACTTAATTGTAACATTATTTTAATATGATTTTATAAGTGTATAAAATATACTTATTCGAGCCTAAAAATATAGAAATTTAATAGTTTTTTGATTAATTATAGCCTAATTTGTTGTATAATTCGTTTATTTGGTGAAACTCGATGATTGGAAGCTAAATTGAAAGAAAAAAAAAGAATCGAAAAATGGAAAAAATGATGAAATCAACCGTTTGGAGACTAAATTGAGACTTTTCAATAGTTGATTCGGACCACTAAACGATGATTGAAGATACTACAGGTTCAACTTGATGAAATTAAAAGTTAAAAGATCAAAATTGCAAAAGAAAAATGACTTAAAAGACTTAAGAATCGAATTTTAGGATCAAATTGCTCATCTGCAAAACCTTTTTTGAAAAATCTTTACATAGAACTAGCACCTATGCGACGTTGTCAGAAAAGTTTTACAAAAAATGGGCACCTAGGTGCTATGTCCAAGCGCCTAGACGCTGCTAAAACCCTTTTTGATAGAATTTTTCTCCAGTTGCAATTTTGACATACATTGAGACGAACCCCACGTATGTTATATTTTCACTCTAAAAAATTCCCTCTAAATCCCAAAAGTTTACTCCATATTTTCACTGTATCAAATCCCTAAAATTCTCCCTCCCAATTTTTTGTACAATTTGCTCCCAAATTTTCGTGTATTTCCTCCGTTATCTATAAAGTATTTCAATCTCTAGATAACGACAAAGCTTTCCCTACATTTACACTTTAAAATTTTCAAAACTATTGAAAAATTTATATTTCTTCCCTTTCATTTATGTGAAGAGTTTATCTATATCTCTAACCCTATTGAATACAAGATATCTACAGTACGATGGCCCTCCATACATTGGTCTCACAGACTAGAAGATGAAGGATGGGATCAATATAGGTCTTAATCATCACTTTCTACTGAGGAAAAAGGATGAGTAGTGGGTCTACTGAGGAAGAAGACAGTGGTTTTATTTGAAGGGCAAGGGGTCCCAACCAAAGCACAAATGTTTCTGTAGATGGCTCATGAAGAATTATCATAAAATGGGATAAAAAAAAAAAGGCAATTCTACATTTTTTGTTAATTATTTCCTTCATTTTCTGTAACATATAATAATTATATGATATGTGCAAATGGAGTACAATTAAAACCACATTGTTAATGATTTTTTAGTTTGTGTAATAATGTCTGTGTTACAGTTCTTTTTTAGTTTCAAAGGGACTTAAATGAGTAAAAACATATTTTCAACTTGATGCTTATATTGCATTGGTAGAAAATATTCAACATTATTGTTGTTGATCTCAAAGTATTTGTATGCTTGGAGTCAACTGATTTTAAGACAACATTAAGTTATCTGGTTTAAACCTTCATTTTCTACAATTCGGTACTATGAGTTCAGTATTTCTGCAACATTAAATCGTCTAGTTCAAACATTTCACATGCTCTGTAATTTGTTCACTTTGATCCCTTTTTTCTTTCCAATGCAGGTTTATAACCGTATCTGTATCACATGACATTAGTGCTACGATGAAGGCTTACCTTGGAGGGCCTTACTCAACCTTTTGTGCAATACCAGAGGCAACAAGAACGCTCTTCTGGAAACAATTTGAGGTTTCTTTTACCATTCATTGTACCAATTGAGTTGTAAAATATGTTGATGCATCGTAGTTAACATATCCTACCCCTTTTGAAGCATAAGAATTTTCAATAGCACTAATTAGTTCTCTCATTTACGTATATATTGGATTGCAAATGAGATTTCTTAGAATTTTTGTGTGCTTAAGTTGTGAAAATTGGGCAGGTTTCAAAATGTACTTAATATCATGATGCTATGAGGAGTCATATTTATTTTTTTATTTTGCTTGCGAATGAGTTTCATCTAGAAATTCAAATGGTAGTGGAGTACATTTTACAAGTACATGTCATCCTATCAGGCCCCTTTTGAAGCTTTGTAACTTTGAGCAACACTGGTTTAGTTGGATTCTGATGTGGAGTTGGTGAAAATTGAGACTTGCAAAGATGACAATACTAACATGGTGTGTTCAGTTTTTCCTCCCTCCAGTCTATGTTCTTCTCTTACTATTAAATTATTGATCTAGAATTTGTTTTCGCGTTATGGGGTTTTTAAATTGTTGGCAATGGCAGTTTGGTTACCCAGAAGTAAGTTTATTCATGAGATGTTTGTCTTTGATTTTTATTTACACACATACTTTTGCTGATAAGATCCACAACAGATGCACACTTACGGAACTAAAAAGAGACTATGATAAATCACATGCATAGAAATATTTTTCTAAATGTTGTGAAATGCAAGGATGTCAAGTTTTGCTAAACTACCAAAAATCTAATGAACATTTTATAATAAAGCTAAACTAAGTGCAGAACAAATATTTACTTCTTCATGAGACTGGTTATTAAAAAAAAACTACATTTTTGTGTTTCTTATCATTGATTTATTTCTCATGTCATTTTTGTTAGAATAAATACTCTTGGGATGTAGAAAAGCAAGAGGAGGTGAAGGCATTATGGTTAGTTGCCTCGAAGGTTTGACTTAGAGACATATTTTGTCTAGAGAAGACGCAAAGAAGAAAAGTGGTTCTAAATTGACTGATTTGGAAGAGACATGGACCACAGCGTTAAGCCCTGAGCATTGGAACGAGCTTGTAGAAAAAATGTAACGACGATGAATGGAAGAAGAAGTCAAAATCTAGACATGATAGTTGGCTAATGCATAAATCAAGAATAGTGGCTAAGCACACATTCGCACACGAACATAAATTGGTATGTCCCTTTGAATGATTTTGATACACAACTAATTAAATGTGTATTTTTTGCTTACTTTAGTTGCTTAATATATAAATTAGTGAATATACGATCTACTATGATATATTTGTTGTTTGTTTATATTGCAAAGAATTAGGTTTACCACCACATGCTTCAGAGCTTTTCAAACATGTACTTAAGCAAAACAAAGGACAAGGAGAATATGTTGATAATAAATCGCGACTTGTTTGTGTAAGTATATATAAAATATATTTGTATTACATGTTTACCATTCTTTAGTGATAGCCCAAGAATGGTTAACCAAGAGAGGGTGAATTGGTTATTAAAACTATTTCGAAAAATTAATATAAATTCAAGCAAGTAAAGACTAAATAGATAAATTCAAATAATAAGTGCAATTGTAAATGCAATACGTAAAAGGGGAAGATAATGCAAACTATATAATTGTGGAGGTTAGATCCAAAGTAATGATCTACGTCGCCTGTTACCAAGTTCTTCAGCACGAGCAAGGCTTTTTCACTATGTTGATTGACTTATGGAGTAATCAAACCCTTTACAACACTTCCGATGACTTACAAATAAGGGACACCGACCCTTATAAAATATTGAGTTTTACGAGATCTCAATACGACCCACAAATTTAAACGAATGTTGATTTTACAATTTTGAAACTTCTCTCTTAATAAATAATATAATCAAATTAGGTACCAAGAGAGAAATAGGCTATCACTTTCAGAAATAGCAATGAATGAAGCTCTCAAGTGTTATGTGAGAAAAACTTTGATGAGCAGAGTTATTTTCAAAAGTTAATTCAATAAAAAGTTTTCAAAGTAAATATTTGATAAAGATAAATTGATATAGCTTTGCACAAAATATCTCACATAAATGCTCCTAAAAGTGTTGTATTGAATGTAGAGTGAAGTAATATTTATAATAGTCAAAAAGTCAAAAATTTTAACCAATCGGATGACCCAGCCAGATGTCTGCATGCTGAATTGGACAGCCAAACTAGACATTTTGTGTCGAACTCAGAACGGTTAAAAATTTGACCGTTAGACGAACCAGACATCCGCTTGGTCAAATTTTTCCCTGATTTTTCTTTCTTGATTATTTTGAATAATGTAGACTTTTGAAAGACATTTTCACTTAATTTTTCAAGATAAGTAGTACTTATAAAAATTTTAAAAATCAAGTGGAAATTTTAATTTTTTGAAAAATGATTTTTATGCAAGCATTTTTATGAAGTCATTTTTCTCATACGTAAAAATTCAACTTTTGATCTTTTAGTGATTCGTTGCTAATGATTAAAGTGTTTTACCTTTACATATGAATCCAAAGCATCTAAGTCTAATTTTTTCGATGAATACTAGATTTGACGAGAATGCTTGATTAATCTTTGATTGATTTGACGTGAATGCTCTGCTTCCATCTCGATTTTCTTTTATCGTAAATTGTGAGTAATTTGGTAGCGATCCTTTTGTCTCCAATGGATCAATTTGGTCACAATAGCAATGAAAACTTGAATTCAATTTTTAGAGATAAAACAATTTGTTTGTTATAATCAAAACATGAACAATTTTCTGCTTTTTGATTATGACAAACAAGATGATTTGTAGGGTAACAATGGATAGCATATTGATAAAGGAATATAAATTTATCATGTAATTTATATTCCCCCTATCTTTTACAAATTAATAACCATACATTCAAAGCATATAAATGATTTTCCCTCTTTCCATATTTTTCATATACTCTAACAATATTATATTTTCAAATCAAAGCATACATAATCATCTCACTCCATTTTTCCCTTTTGACATAAGCAAGAAGCATGAAAGTGAGGATTGAAGTACATCAGACAAAACATAGATCAAAAAATAACCATAGGCACAAGTGATGGCCAGGAAATAGCATTGAAAATACCATATGATATCCAAAACATAAAACCAACAGTCATTAGAAAATAGGCCAGACGAAGCAAGTGTGTATTCAAAACATAAAAATATAAAGAAATATGCAAAATATAGAAATGGAACAACAAAAGCTATGGCTATGGCTCCCGAGGAGGCGGTGGATGAAAGTGGGCATAGAAGTGAGTGTAGAAGGCATTCTGTTGAACCTGCATCGCTGCCTGTTGTGCTTGAATGACATCTTGTTTGGCTTGTATGGTAGCCTATTGAACTTGCAACTGTTGAAGCACTCCACCAAGTTCGTCAAAAAATGATGTAAAGAAATCAATGCGGCCATTTAGAAGATTGTAGTGATCCTCGGTAAATGTGGAAGCTCCGCCCGAAGAATGAGGAACTCTAGAGTGCAGAATATCATGAGGGGGTTCTTGCTGTACATCATCATCCTCATCGCCCTCGAATGGTAGAGTCGATGGACCCGAGGTGGTGTCAAACCCTTTTGTGTGTGCTACACACTGACCATGTTCTCTTACTATTTTCATTCATTTAAGGGTTTGGATATTGATGGTGTTGATAGGGCAAAGTTTAACAAAAGTCTCATCGTTTAGCGAAATATAAAAAATTTTAAAAATATTTGTAAGAAATATTTCGTAAGGTAAAGCTTTAACATGACGTGTGGAATGAACAAGCTTCATGAGACCCAATGCAATAGTCGAAAAATTTAATTTCTGCCCGACAAGAAAGGAATCGAGAATGAAAAGATCTAAATTGTTTACTTCATCTCCATGTCCCTTTCGAGGAAGAATGACGTGTGCAATGATATTATGTAAAACTTTACATAGAAGAGTTAATTGGTTTGCACTAAATTTTGTGATACTCTCAATATTCTTCCCGATGACCCGACGACATGCCTCGATAGGGTCATACCCTTCTAAAGGAAGAAAAACTTGAATATCATACATCACAAGTTCGAGAATATCACAGATGAGAGCTTTGTTGCTGGTAATACAAACAATTTTAAGTAAACAATAAATCTCATCCGAACGACAAGCAATAACCATGTTTTTATAAATTTCATTCATAAGACGTGGATATAAATGTTCCTCTAATGTAGCAATGGTCACCCAACTCATATTTTCAAAATACTCTTCTATATGAAATGAAGTATACTTCAATAGTAAAGTCGGCAAAATCAACATTTTTACCTATTAAAAGTTGTGATTTTTCAAAAGGGTTGGTCGGCACCTCGGGTTCCATGTCTAATTCTTCGTTGGATGAAGGTAGTGGAGATCTTCTCACAATGCTTTTAATTCATTTTTCCGCTCTTTTGGACCCCAGCATTGCAAGAGATTTGATGAAGTAGGGAAGAAGAAGAAGAAGAAGAAGAAGAAGAAGAATGAATGAATGAATGAATGAATGAATGAATGAAAGAAAGAAAGAATAGAACTAGAGTTTCGAATTTTAGGGGGATTTTGAAATTTAGTGGATCAAAGTTTGAATTTTTTATGAATTTAAAGTGTAGAGGTAATGGGTTTTTGATTTTAAGAAGTAATTGGTGATTTAAGTGGAAAGAATGAAGAGTATACCGACGATTTTGAAGAGAGAGGCAATAGAATTGAAAGAAAAATGGGGAAGAAGTTGCTAGGATCGCGATTTAAAAATCTAAAATTGCATTTAACCGGACATCCAGTTCATTATCTGGACATTTGGATTGGAGACTTGATTTTTTCTATCAAATCGGACAAGGTTTCCGGACTGTCCATTTAACTTGTCCAGTTCCCCCTTTTTTGAATTAAATACAAAATAAATGATGCCACATATAGAAATATAACATGTATGAACACATAGTATACATTCATCTTTGTTTTGCACTTCGAATTCATCAATGATGCCTAAACTTCTTCGAATATGTGAGAATCGATCAAGTGCTAGAGATTTACTTAAAATATTGGCCAATTGATTTTTTGTGTTCACAAATTCTAACACGATATCTCTCTTTTGTGCATCATCTCTTAGGAAGTGAGATCTGATTTCAATGTGCTTCATTCAAGAGTGCAAGATAGGATTCTTAGACAAGTTTATGGTACTAGTGTTATCACACAAGATAGGTATATGATCAAATGACATATGATAATCACTAAGAATTTGTTTCATTCATAACACTTTGGCACAACAACTAGCGGCCGAGATGTATTCGGCTTCGACGGTTGATAATGCTACAGAATTTTGTTTCTTACTAAACCATGACACAAGTGCAAAGCCTAGAAAATGACAAATTCCACTAGTGCTTTTGCAATCAATTGTGTAATCGGCCCAATTAGCATCCGAATAGCTAAGAAAATCAATATGAGTCCCCTCTGGTTACCAAATCCCTAAGGTTTTAGTGCTACTAAGATATCTAAAAATCAATTTTACGGCACTAAGGTGATATTATTTAGGATTTGATTGAAATCTAGTACATAAATACACACTAAACATAATATAATGTCTACTAGCAGTTAAGTAAAGAATGGATCCGATCATACCTCGATATGTGACGTCAATGGAAGTAACTTGATCATCTTTATCCAATTTTACGGATATACTCATGGGAGTGTTCATAGGCTTTAAGCCATCCATTTCAAACCTCTTGAGCATGTCCTATATATACTTATTTTGATATATGAATATACCATCTCTAGTTTGCTTAAATTGGAGACCAAGGAAGAATTTGAGTTTTTCCATTCTACTCATTTCAAATTCCATGCTCATACATTTTGAGAATTTTTCATAAAGATATTAATAGTTGCATCAAATATAATATCATCAACATAAATTTAAACAATAATCATATCATTTTTTTGAGTTTTGACAAAAACGGTAGTATCCCCTTTTCCTATTAAAAAATCATTTGAAAGTGGAAATTTGATCAATCTTTCACACCAAGCCCTAGGAGCTTGTTGTAAACCATAAAGAGCCTTTCTAAGTTTGAAAATATAGTTCGGATACTTGTGATATTTAAAGCCGGGTGGTTTCTCGACAAAAACTTCTTCTTGAATGAAGCCATTTAGAAATTTGCTTTTGATATCCATTTGATAGAGAGTATATCATTTATGACAAGTAAATGTAAGAAGCATGCGAATGGATTCTAATCTAGCAACTGGTACAAAGGTTTCTTCAAAATAAATATCTTCCTCTTAATTGTAACATTGAGCCACTAATCTAGCCTTATTACGCACAATAATTCCATTTTCATCTCGTTTATTTCTAAAAACTCATTTTGTACCGATAATGATTTGATCTTTTAGTCTAGGAACTAAATCCCAAACATGATTTCTTTTAAATTGATTTAGTTCTTATGGCATAGCTAGAATCCAAAACTCATCAAACTCAGCTTCCTTAAAATTTTTTTGTTCAATTTGTGAGATGAAAGCACAACTATTTAGTTGATTTCTAGTAGAAGCTCTAGTAGTAATACCTATGGTTGGATCACCAATAATAAGATCTTTTGGGTAAGAGGGAACAAACCTCCATTATTTTGGTATAATAGGATCATTTGATATTTCTATAAGTTCTACTTTACCTTGTTAAAAGTTTTCTTCGTCCTTGTGTTCCTCTGTTGGATCATCCTTACTTTGGTTTTGAATATCCATTTGTTCGAAAGAAGTTTCCAATCCTACATCATTGACATTACCTTTCTCACGATCAAGAGAATTAGTTTCATAAAAAATAACATGCATAGATTCTTCAACGACTAGAATTCTTTTGTTAAAAACTCTATAAGTTTTGCTAGTAAATGATAAACCTAGAAATATTTCAATATCAGATCTTGAATCAAAATTTTCCAAATTTTCTTTTGTATTTAAAATAAAGCATTTATAACAAAAAACTTTAAAATTGCCGATATTTGGAATTCTATTTTTCCAAAGATCATATAATGTTTTAGTTTTCTTTCGACTAACTAAAACTCTATTTACATTATAGCAAGCAGTGTTGACAGCTTCGGCCCAAAAGTATTTTGATATACTATTTTCATTTAGCATGGTTCTAGCCATTTCTTACAATGTGAGATTCTTCCTTTTCACTACACCATTTTGTTGAAAAGTTCAAGGAGCCAAGAAATTATGTTCATATTCATTTTCATTGCAAAAATTATCAAAAGCGGCATTATCAAATTCTATCATGATCACTTCTAATAGTTGTAATAGAGTATCATTTTTCATTTTATTCATTTTTGCAAAAGTATTTGAATGTATTCGAATGTATTCAAAACTTTATCTTTAAGATTTAGGAATATAACCCAAGTGACTCTAGAGAAGTTATCGACAATGACGAAGGCATAATGTTTTCCACTCAAGCTAGCGGTTCTAGAAGGTCCAAAAAAATCTATGTGGAGTAGTTGAAGTGGTTTTGTATTCGAAGAATATAGTTTAGGTTTGAAAGAGATTTTTACTTGTTTACCAAATGGATAAACATCACAAATTTTATACTTATCAAACTTTAAAATTGGTAAACCTTTGACAAAATAATTTTTGGTGATTTTAAAAAAAAAAGGATACATGCTAACATGGCATAATCTCCTATCATAATCTCCTATGCCACAACCAAGTACCCTCATTTAAACTCGATAAACACTTTTCATTACTTTCAAATTCAATGTAAACTCCACATCCTATAACAGTCCTAGTGGGAATTAATTTGTTCCTTTCATTTTGCACCACCGTAATACCACACTTCTTCAGCACAACTTAAATTGGGCATATCCATGCACTGTCTGATATTGGATAAATGATACCTGCATCCAGGAGTTTCAAGACCTCTGCTCTGACTACCTCTTTCATGTTTGGATTTAGCCTTCACTGACCGTCTACACTTAGTCGAGAATTTTCCTCCATGAGAATCTTATGCATACACAGTAAAGGGCATTCCTTTAATATCTTCAATAGACCACCCATTGGTTATCTTATTATCTCTTAGTACACGAATAGCCTCTCCTTCTTGATTGTGCTGACTGAATTTGAAATAATTATTGGGAGTGTAGAGGACTTTCCCAAAGAAGCATATCAGAGATGAGGTGGTATTGCTTGAGTTCCAATTTAGGAGGTTGTTGAATGGATGGTAGTGGCTTATTAGGACCAGTTACCAACTCATCAAAATGGCGTTTACATGTATTTAATGGGTTAGTCTTCAGAAACCTTGCTCATGTCTCAATCTCAAGAGAATCGTTTTGGGTAGATTGAGAATGTATAATGCATGCCTTATACACATCTAATTAGTTATGTAGTAGAAATGTGTTTCAAACCACCTTCTCAATCACATCTATTTGAAAGCAGCTGTCTGACTCAGTAGGGAATTTCATGGCTTTTAAGACATTAAAAGAGATGTGTTCCTCCCCAAGTCTCAAAATCAGTTGACCCTTTTGGAAATCAATAATAGCTCTTCCTGTAGCTAATAATGGACAACCCATCCTTATCTTTATCCAAATCATGAATGAGAAAATCTGTTGGGAAGATGAATTTTTCCACTTTTATTAATATATCTTCAATTATCCATTTTGGATGAGTAAGGGATCGGTCAGCTAGTTGCAGAGTTATTGTGGTTGCTTTGGCCTCTCTCAATCCAAGCTCTCTGAAAACAAAAAGTGGCAATTAATACTTGCACCCAAATCGCATAAGGCTTTATCAAATAACAATATCCAATGGTGCAAGGCACAGTAAAACTTCATGGGTCTTTTAACTTTAGAGGTAGCTTTTTCTAGATTCGGTGTTACGCTCCTTAGTTAACATCATCATTTCATGTTCCTCTAATTTTCGTTTTTGGATAGGATATCCTTTACGAATTTGGCATATCTAGGCATTTTGACAAGTGTATTAGCAAATGGAATGTTGATGTGGAGTTTTTTAAAGACCTCAAGAAATTTTGTATACTGTTCATCCAATTTTTGCCCTTTCAAACTCTATGGAAATGGAATAGGAGGCTCGTAAGGATTGATAGGAGTGGTTACCTTAATTCGTGGTGTATCTAAACTCTCCTTAGCAGATGCTTATGTTGTCTGGTTAGTCTGTTCAACATGTTCCTCATCTGAAGAAGGTACTATTTTCTTAATCGCAATCGGCCTCTTAACATGTATTTCTGATAATTGCACCCCACTTTTGGTTGTTATTGTTTTGGCATGTTCCTTGAGGTTAATTTATGTATTGCTGGGTAATGAACATGGTGTTCTGCTAGTCATAGAAAGTGACATCTCTCCCACTTGAGTCTCCAGGTTTTTAATAACAGCACTCTGATCTTGGAGAGTTGTTTTAGTCTTCCTCATGAATTGATTATTAGCTTCCATGTATTGATTTGTTTTTTCTATAAATTTCCCGAACAACTCTTCCAACTGAAACTTCTTCTCTTGCTGCTGAAGTTAACCTTGTGGCCTATTCTGATTTTGTAATCCCTAAGAGAAATTTGGGTGCTTCCACCAACTTGGGTTGTAAGTATTTGAATGTGGATTATTCTATTGACGTTGTCCCCATTGTGCAAAATTTACTTGTTCCATTCCTTGTACCAGAATAGGACAATTTGTTGTGTTATGATTTGCCATACACTCTTCACAACTTGGGTTCTTGACTTGTGCTGCATTGGTTGTCTGTGATATGCACTACACCTTATGAAATAATGAATATACTTTTGCAAAAGCTAAGTAAGCATCCACTTCGTATACACCCAGTGTTTTCTTTTGAACAACTCGCTCAGAAGCCCATATTGCTGAAGTTGTAGCCACTATCTCAAATAATTTCAAAGTTTTGTCAATTGTCTTTGTATATAAAGAGCCGTTAGATGAAGAATCCACTATACTTTTGAAAGATAAAAGCAATCCCGCATAGAAATATTGAATCTCTGTAATGAGGACACTTCCGAAGCATGTTCTTGAACTTATTCTATTCCAAGCTTCATCAAAAAATTCTGATTTAGTTTGATGGAAGATAGATATGTCATGCTTCAACGTTGCTTTCTTGGCCAATGGGAAGAATTTTATGTAGAACTTTTGGACTAGATCATTCCAAGTGCTGATACTGGCAATGGGTTGAAAATCTAACCACTCAAGTACTTTATCACGTAAAGTGTGTGGGAACAACTCAGTCTAATAGCATTATTTGAAATACCCTAATATCGAAAATATTGACACATCTCCAAGAATCGAGTGACGTGTGCATGTGGATTTTCTTGAGCACTACCATAAAACTGATGTCTATTCTGGAATAGATGTATAACATTCATCTTCAACTGGAAATTAAGCTGCCCAAACGGAAGGTAGACAATGTTGGATTGACTTTGAATGATCTGTGGTGTCATGAAATCCCCAAAAATCATATTTCCCTCATCAACGGCTTCTTCTTTGTTGACTTGAACTATCGGATTGTTTTGCTCATTAGCCATTTGTACTTGTTGTTTTTGGTCTTTTTGTTGTGTTGCTCTTGCTTCTCTTTGTCTACGATGAAAGGTACATTCGATTTCTAGATCATATGGCATTTATTCTCCATCAAGTGACTTTATCATATAATATCGGAAAGAAAATCAATAGTAACACTCATATAAACTAAAATAGAAGGAAATAAATAATTAAAAATGTTCGAATTAGTGTCAAGGTAAATAAAATTAAACTAAAATTCAATCCTCGATAACGGCGCCAAGAAAATGTTCACGAAAATATATTTCGAATTAAAATCACCGCAAGTGTACGGTTCGTTAACAAGTAATAAAGTGGATTTTGAGTTCAAGTATCGTCCCACATAGATTAATTAGTTCAATTTTAATTATTATGACCTTAACTAAAACATGAATAACATGATAAGTTTGTTTGTGACAGAATTATGAATATATTAATCTACTTATGAGTTAATTAACTAAACTAAACGCAAATTATATTAAATACAAATTGATTTGTTTAATAAATAACAAACGCACTAGGATTCCGAATCCCATGCAATAATCATTTTTAACTTTAGTTCTATACTTTGACAACACGATTGATTTTTGACGAATTAATGTTCATATTTTATTTAACAATCTCTCTCGAATAATGTTAAACCTACTCTCATATATGACCCGACTATATTTCTATAATAGATACGAACATATAAGAGTCCAAGGATTTTTATGACACTTAAAGATTCACATAGAGCATAACAATATATTTTTATCCCTAATCGGAACATATGACAATTTATATATGTCGAACATATTTCTCTTCTTTCGTATGCATAAAATAGGCAACTACATTCACACAACTATCATGCACAATAATTGTGGAGAAAATAAAATCATATAAATAATTCAATATTCAAAAACGTGTTTTCAATGTCAAGTATGTAAAATTAAAGATTAAAAATTCATATTACATGGTTCGTCTTTCTCCTTTCACAGAAAACTAGCCTAACATGTTATGAGAAATAAAACAAAAGAAATATTGAAGAACCAAAATCACCCAAATAAAGCTTAAATTGAATCTTCAAGTCTTGAAATCGATTTTCGTGTTTCTTGCATCCTTCTATGCTCACAAAATCTCTTAAAATGAATTGTAATGCGTGGTAACTACTACTGGACGGCTTTAGGTTCCATGATTTGTTTCCATAAGAGTTGGAATCACATAAGGAAATTAGAATTTTTCCGTCGAAAATACGATATGCTATTGTGTAGAACATTTTAATGCTATAGCATAGTTCAACCGTTTTCAGCTCCAAAAAACCTTGCATCACACCATGCGACCACATAGTAAAAGGAACTATGCTATAGCATAGTTCAAGCAGATTTTCATTATTTGCATTTTGGTCCCTAAACTCCATTTTCTCGTTTCTTCTTCTTCCAACGCTTCTTGTCTTCATTAAATTGGTTTTTTACTCTTTTACAATTTCATTTCTTCTTTCAAATCATCTTTTGTCTATTTGCACTTTGGTCCCTGAATTTTGATTTTCTTCCATTTTATTCATTTTTCGTTTCTTTTTTCTTTAATTCCTCCATGTTCATCAAAGTTATCCTACAAAATATAATTTATATAGAACTAAGCCATATTTCAATGTATTTACCGATAGTTGTCCATATTTTGTGTCCTATATGAGTGTATAAAATGCATTTATCATGAACCGCTAACGAGATCGTGAGCAAATAGAATCAATGAAGTCATGCATCTACTTGTTCAAGCTACAAAGGCCAAGAGTTTTAAATTAACACGCTAAACACCAAGTTTTATGTTGGGCAAGAAGGCAGAAACAAGTTGGATGCATTAGAATCAAGAAAACAAAATAGGAAGCCAGCCGGATAACTATGTTGTCGCATAGTATAAAACGAGATGTTGTCACATGTACTATTTCCGAAATAAAGAAGTGGAATTTTGGTTGTTCTATGCTGTCGCGGAAATTATAACTATGCGGAGTTCATTTTTTGGACGCGTTTTTTCAGTTTTTCCTAGAAGTCTATTTTTGGTAAAACTACTATTATGATATCTTTTTTATATAATTCCATTTTAATTAGGTTTTTATGATTTCCCTATAAATAAGATTCATTATTTTCATTGTAAAGGGGGAAAATATTATTGAGAGATTAATTACAAAGCGAGGTTGATTTCTCTTGTTCTTCATTGAACTAAATTCTGAACTTATCAAAAATTAATTCTTTGTGCATTCAACAAATTCATAGCAAGGATCATAGTTTTTGTAATTAAGGGATCGAGTTCATTTCATTTTGGTTTCTTGACTCAATAATTAATTGAGTCAAGTTTCAAATCGGGATTTTAGCTTTCTTGGGTTGTGAAGCAATCTTTCGTGGATTTCAGAGCTACTATTGCTACGTCGGTTCATGTCAACTAATTTATTCGAAGTGAATATAAAGCTTGATGCAAATGTAAACAAATTTCTTTTGTCTTTTATATTGTTATAGATGATTAATCGAGTAGACACGATGAAATAGACAATATCGAAAAATAATAAAATCAGGTTACGATGACACTTTAAACTTGAAACAATAAGCTCATTCAAAATAAGATATCACTGAACTCATGTTATAATGAGGTCGACTTCATACTAGTAGGTAAATAGTGCAATGCACCTATAACTCGAGAGGGAAGGATTCAAATAAATAATGGGTTTTGTTTGGTGTATATAGATGGAGATTCAACATAACCCCCCACAGACACTCACAGGATAGGGGGTGGGGTAATCTTTTTATTTTTTTTATTGAGGTGGGTCCCACGTGGGGACCCATCTCATGTGAGCGTCTGTGGGGTTTGTGAGGGTTCTGTTGAACCCCCATTTGTACACCCAAGCAAAACCCATAAAAAAATTCATAGAAACATGTTCGACAAGTAAAGTTAGGTTTTTAAGAACGGACTAAAAACATGTCAATCACAAAATAGAATAAAATTTTCATTTAGCATGACATTCACCAAATTCTTAAAGGAATTCATTCACTCCAATTAAGCAAAATTATCTAAATTGTATTCAAACTATGTGGTGTACTGCCACAAATCTATAAACCTGTTTTACATATTTGTTAAAGTTGTACATACAAAAGAAGATATTATTAAGATTTAAGAGATTATGCAATCCTACTAAATAATTAATCCACTGAATAATGTAATTTCCATCTTTGGCAGATCATTTATGTAATCTTGTTCAAATAATTCACAATATTCAAGAATAATATTAGTTCTTATTTATCCTCTCCTAATTTATTACTAGTGTGAAATTATATACACACACATGCACATCCGTAATGAATACTGATATTGAAGAAACATACATCGAGATGATGGAAAGATGAAATTCAGTACTAATTTAAGGACAATCATTAATGCGAAAAGCACAATCGTTAAATAAGGAAAGAAAAGAAAAATGTGAAGAATTTTTTTTCAAACATATGAAGAAGCAAAAAAAAAATTCCTCAAAACCCGTTGTAAATATGAAAATTAGACAAACCAATTATGAAAGAACAATTTCTGAGACAGATGCTACTATGGATACACTAAAACTTATTGCACAATGGAATAATAGAGCCATTTTCTGTCAAATTCTATGTTTGTGACACAAAAAAATTGTTGTTTTGTAATTATCCTAAATCAAGTTGAGAATACCATAAAAGATGATTTTTATCAAAAAATGAGATGAATGTATTGGATTTCAGAATCCTCCTATTAATCTCTATTTCCAATTCTTAACTCAAGTAAATTAGTGTTTTTCAATTGTTCTTGATAATTCATTAATTTCTAATATTTTTTCCAAGATATATTAAATGTCTTACTACTCGATCATATTCGTAGTATGAATTTGTATGCAAAAGAAGTATTCAATCATATGATTATCACACACGATTGCACGCACCATAAATTTTATTCCTAACACATATTGCCTAGACACAACTATACAATGTTCTAATCTATTGTGAGTCTCTCAACATTACAATAAGTAACAATTATTAAACAATCAAATAATGCAAAAAGTATACATAATTAACTACAAAACACAAGAATCAACTAAAATACTTAAGTCTTGAATTAGAAATATTAATTAAATGTTTCATTATTCTAACCTATTGTGAGTCTCTCAACATTACAATAAGTAACAATTATTAAACAATCAAATAATGCAATAAGTATACATAATTAACTACAAAACACAAGAATCAACTAAAATACTTAAGTCTTGAATTAGAAATATTAATTAAATGTTTCATTATTCATTCAATACAAAAGAGAAGTTTAGCCTAGCATAATTATATTTAAATTACACAAGAAATTAAGAAAAGACATCACCCAATTCAAAGAATAGATGTATGAGCTTGACAAATCAGTTTCTTGCACTTTTTCCTTCTATTTGAGCTTTGAATATTCAATTACTTATGTTAATTCTCTATAAAGCTCTTGTTCGGTGTCACTTTCATGATAGAATAACGGTTCTCCACGTTCTGGACCTTTTTTAAGTTATATAAGATATTAAAGATGTCATTCCATATGTAAATACTTAAATCTAGAAAATTAAAAATTATGTCTTAATTATCCAGTTTATACAGTGCACAACAGACATTCAGAATATTTTATAATGAAGTTTATCGCCATTTTTTACTGCAGAGAGTAGATTAATATGTGTTCAAATGTGATAACCAATTTCAGAAATAAATCAACCAGAATGTCCTACGCGCAATTTTAAACATAGTTATGATTGACGGGAGTTAACAGACTAATATTCTACGAAATTTAATTAAATAAGGAAACAAACGGATATGAACACCTGATATAACATAGTAAACCCTCATGGAATATATCCACGGCCCCCATGCTACGAGTAAATTAATCCACTAAATCAAATTATCAAAAATATAATAGTCTCGATTTTGTAATTTCGCAAAATTAACAAAAAATTCAATCAAAAGAAATATAAGAACAATTCCTTGGTTTTCTTCTTCTTTTGACATGTTGTAGAAGTGGAATCAAACCCTCTGATTTTGACTTTATTATCACTTCACTATTATATTCGACTACAACCACCACTTGGATTAAGATTTACCAATTTTAACTCACGCTAAATAACTTGATCTTTGAATGAGATTATATCATTCAGGCTCATTCAGGCTCTGACGTGTTCTCTTCAATTGCGGTTGAAGAACACGGTTTTGCTTTGAGATTCTTCAATAAAGCATTATGCCAGCAGAATTCACTAGAGATGGTTAGAACTTGTCGAGAATTTTTGATACTAGCAAGATCGGTGGAGGAGGAGGAGAAATATTTTTTTTAAAAAAAAATTTAAATCTTGTAATTAGGACTCAATTGCGCTTATTAAATTTTGAGTTATGGATGCAATTAATTCCCTTTTTTATTATTTAAAGAGAAGCGTAAATTCATTATTTTACAAGGAAAAATGCCGAAAAATGTTGTATTTCGCAACGTTTGGATGATCTAGGAGATTTTATGTCAAAACGAAATGTTAAGAAAATATTCAACAAAATAGGCAAATAATAAGGGGTATTGAGCCAATTATCCGGTAAACAATCTAGACGTGTTATAAGATGAGTCAGATAGACGAGGCTTTAATTAATTTTTCATTTTTATCACTTGTTTGATTCCCATTTTTGGGATAAAATGTATTAAGAAATAGTAATTTTTTGAAAAATGTGTGGTTAAAAAGTAAAGTAAAATTTTTGAAATACATGTATAATTATTTTATAGGGAACTATGGTTGAAAAATAAATTTTGAAAAAATACGTACTCAAAAAAATGGGGGCTCAAACAGGACATAGTGCGAGGACGAGGCTGTCTTTTTCTCCGTTAAATATTGCTTCTTTCATGGTATCTGTCTTCCGAAACCTTAATTAATTACAATTTCAAGCTTCAACGGAAGCAGGGAGCAATTGTGTGCTCTGTAACGACTAAGGTAATCATGCTTAAAATGCGCCGACCCTGATTAGTATTGTACCCATCCTATTCTGCCCTTAAATAGCACGACAGGCCCACTTCCCCATAAAAACTGAGCAACTTTCCACCGAACAAAGCAAACACTGTTACTTGCTTACCCAATCCATTCACGACACCAACTAACGTCGTTAACTTCTGTCTCCCTGACACCACCGGCTATTCCTGGTCGAAACAATAAGGGCTTGTTTGTTTAATATTATGTCGTTTTCTCATCTTATTTTAGATAATTTTGAAAATAAAATTCAAGGACGCTAGACTGAGAAGTCGTGTATTTGACACTTAGATTGTCATACAACTACAAAATCTTAAAGGTTTATTTGATTGACTCTATTTCATATTAAAAATGTTGTTTTTCATCAAATTTTTTATTTTTTGAGTGTTTGATTGGTATTGCTTTAATGAAAAATATTTTCCAAAAGTTGGTTATGTGATTATATTTCCCTTAAAAAACTAGGAAAATATTTTTTTTAGAAACGTGTATATTTTTTTATTTTCTAGACAATTCACTCCCTCTTATCTACCTATCAATAAAAGATGAACAAGCATCACATTTTTTAGGTTGAAAATAGGGATGGATCCCAACTTTTTGTGTTGTGGGGTCAAAAATTAAAATGCACCTTTGAAAAAACAACATATTATTAGTGAAAATAAGTTAATACTCATCTTAATACTTTGAAAACGTCGTATAATTACATCATTGTCAAATAGATTTTGCTACTTGTATATTTTTGTTTACCATCTCAGTGTTAGATGCCGGCGGCGAGTAAATCAATTTAAATGTAGGAATTAAATGAATTGAAATAAAATTCAAATTTAATGCAAATATAATTCAAAAGTAATTCAAATTACATTTAATCTGTAATGATTCTAAAATTTTTGATGTGAAATTCCATGTAAAATTTTCTAATAAAATTATGTAAATGGTATTGAGAAACTAATCATGCAAAAATAATAAATGTTAATAAATAATTGAATTTTTTAAAGGAAAATACGAGTTAAACGTCTCTTTTTGAGACGTACGTAAGACGCATGTTTAACTATTTTCAATATCAGTTTGGACCATTCGATATGACTACAATATAGTTCTCGAAACGGGTTTCTAGATGACGTAGATGATTTGTGTATTCGGCTCGCGTATGATCGTCGGTGAATTTTTAAAGTTGGCAAATTTTTCGAAATACTAATTTAGAACGACCTACTTTGACGGATCGTAGCTATTGCTACGATTGGTCATTACGCACGCCATGAACAAGCAAAAAATTAGATTGTGTGTAATGCGAAATGATATTAAAAATGCAATATTTCGACTTTATTAGACATCCAATAATATGTGCATCAAATTAGGTTGTAAAATGATCATTACATGTTTTTTCACATAATACATAAATTTGAGAAAAGTTGTATCTTGTTGTGAAGGGCTCAAAGAAACTATAGATTTATTGGAGAAAAAAAATGAAAAAAATTTGTGGGGTCACTTGACCCCACATGACCTCGTGTGGATTCATCCATGGTTGAAAATTAAATCGATCGAACAAATTTACTTGAAAGAATGTGTGCCAAGGGCAAAGTAAATATTTGGTACCCTAAAAAATCTAGGACAAATAATTTTTATCAAACTTTTCATGAAATTCACAACTTTTTTATCATACGTTTTATCAATTTTTTTATCAAAATTTACTAAAAATCTGATTTTAATTTCTAAACCAAACGTTCAAAACATGGATGATGCTACCAAAATTGTACATGTTGAATTACGAGTTTGACGACTGAGAATAAGCACGAATGTGATCTTTCGATACTTGAAACAAAGGCGTCAAGGTGTGTTCTCGTCGCTCCTCCGATACTTAAGTCAGAGAGAGAATATTAAAAAACTTAGTGCTGAAACTGTATGTAAAAACGTACATGGATAATGAATTGAAGCCTTGTATTTATGGAGGTAAATAGCTCAATCCTGATTGGATTTTGTTTGCTACGTGTCATTATTCTTGTGAATTCTACTTGAGATGTGTGTTGTACTGCAACTGTAGATCTAGTCATAGTTTGACTATGACATTCAACGATATAGACTCATTATGGACATAGGAGTCTTAAGTTAAGGTATTTGAACAAACTTAGAATTCCTAGAACGTTGAATCAATCCATGTCTAAGAAAACCTTTGAGTTTGGCCAAGGAAAATGCCCGAGAACACAACAATATTTGGGGGTCATACATCCTCGAGGACATATCCCAAGGACTCTGCCACCATGTTTTCGTAAGAGCTCTATTGCCAATCCTCGAGATACCCTGAGGACTATCTCATACCCGAGGGCGAATGACCCATTTTAGTATATACCACTCCTTGAGACTTCAAAGCTCGGGATGACAATAAATGCCCATATCAATGGACAAAAGTCTAAAAGCTGAATTTTAGAGAAAAACTTCAACTCCTTCATAAGTAGACATTGTATCAGATGTTGCATCCTTGAAGGACAGACTCATTCTCAAAACCAAAAACCTACAAGATCGGAAACTTTGTTTTCTATAGACTCATGGGTGGAAGTCATGTTGTACCTGGGAATTGGAATGATATTCATCATCAAGCTCAATATGACAAAGAAACAAACATTAAGCTCATGAACACCAAGCTTAATCTCAAAGAAGAAATTTAACAAACATGAGACGTGTCAACAACTTATAAATTACAATAGCAAAAACAATGGAGATAACTGCCCATATTGCTTGGTTATTGCTACTTTACCCAAGATTCTACATTCTGAAAAATTATATTGTATACCAAGATAATTCAATATGTTTCAATTCAATTCTTGGATTAAACATATTATTATCTTCGTCCATTTTATTTAAGCCGACTTTTCTTATTTTCTTGTCACAATCATATAGTTACGTTTCTTTATTAAGAATGCTTCATTTTGCTCGTTTATTAATATATATTCTTATTTAATTTGCATAGTTGTAACAAATGTGAGAATTGAAAATTAAATAATTTAATTTCTTTATTATTTCCAACAATAATTTACTACTAGTTGTTGATCATTAAATAAGGGCAAACAAAAATTTTTTTGACAAAAGTTGTTTTTTTAATAATATTAAATGATATTTCTTAATCCGTGTAAAACCAAAACCAGTTTATATAAATGAGATGTATAGAATATTTCAATCTAATTAAGTCTCTCAAAATTGCATAACAATAAAAAGTATCTAAATATTTTTTTATCCATCTAACGAGCTTCGCATCCTGTCAATTGAGCTACTGCTCAAAGACATAAATTGCACTTACGTACAAGTGAAAAAACACGTGAACAAAATTAGATTGATTATAAAATAGAATTCAAGTCGTGAGTGAATTATTTATGAGAGAGAGAAAATTATGATTATGTTCCAAACCCATTTTTTCCCTCAAAATTTATTTTGAAATAGTATTTTAATAGAGAATGTGTAATTAAAAAAATAAGGAAATGTTTTGAGTTTGCGTGTAATATTATTTTATTAAAAAATGTGTGGTTGAAAATAAGAGCGAGAAATGTATTTTAGAATTAATAGGAACCAAACAATGCCTAAGTCATCCTCAATTTAGATTGATGATTTCCTTTATCAGGGGATCTTGAATCACACTGTGAAATCTAGCCCTAATATTATTCTCCTAACTTTTTAACAAGCTTTGATCTTACAACTTACTCGGTATCTTATATAGCCCCTATTTGATGGAAATTATGATTATATTTTTAACAAATTTTGATAAAAGTTAACAAAATGTATGATTGAAAAATTGTGGATTCCATTAAAATATGTAGTTGAAATTAATTGTTGAGTTTGACTTACCAAACGGGGCATAATGTAAATACGTAATTATATTGTATGTTTGGTACGTCGGCCAAGTTAAAATCGGATATGACCCCACTTCACTGTTGGTTTTTCGACCTCCCAAACATGCCTTGAAATTGGACCTGGTATAGCCGGTTTCTATGCCAGGCTAAAAATTGACCGCTGTTGAAATGATAATTACTAACTTGCACCCTATTTTGCTCCTTCCGCTGGTCGAATCTCTCTCTCCTTTTCTCTCTCATCAGCTAAAGCTATTAGCCTACAATACTAACCCCACGCTTCAAGATATACTGGCAATATTGTAGAATAAACCCATAAAAAATCTTGCAGAATTCTGTGCCGATTCAGACAAGATTTTCTTTTCACACATATATAGTTTAGGAGGCTGATGTCTTAATTTTTCTGGTTTTTTGAGGTTGTTTTTGTGGTATTATGTCTACTGTTGATTGCTTGTGGAGTTAGGAGATGTGAGATCTGTGCTGAAAAAAGTGAGTGAAGAAATGGCTGAGGTCTCGAATATGGGTTACTCGGAGCCTGTGATGGCTGAAAAGGGAGTTTCAGGCATCGGAAAGGGTAACTCCGGTGATTATTTCTAATATTTTGATTTTCTTTTCTGGTTTCTGATTTTTTTAGTTTTTTTTTTTGTCAGTGGATGCTGAGACAGCGTTATACACGGAGCTATGGAAAGCTTGTGCTGGTCCTTTAGTCACTGTGCCTCAGGAAAATGAGCTCGTTTTCTATTTCCCTCAGGGTCACATAGAACAGGTTTTTCTTCTTCTTGAATTTTTGTGATTTTTAGTTGTATTCTTTTGTTTATCTGCTTCTATATGATAGCTGTTTTTTTTTTTTAAACTCAGATTCATCAAAGTTAAATCACAGTTCTCAATTTCACTTCGAGATTGGTTTTTGTACATAAACATGATCATTTAATGATGAGACTTAAGCTCGTTTTCAAGTATTTTAAAGAATAGGATTTATTCATGTATTAATTACACGGAATGCACTGAAGATATTTTTGAGTAGTTAGTTTATGGGTTTCACTTTTTTTTTTTTTAATTTGTTTTCTTATTTACGAAGTTTTTTAATATAATTTCATGCATAAAATTTGTGGATTTTGTCAAATAGGTGGAGGCATCAACTAATCAAAGTGCAGACCAGCAGATGCCTGTGTATAATCTTCCTCCGAAGATCCTTTGCCGTGTGGTTAATGTTTTACTGAAGGTAATTTCATTGTTTAAGATTCAAGCTTTTAAATTTTTAATACCATCTATAAGTTTTTGGGGATTGTTTGTAGATCCTTTACCGACCTATCATTTATATAATCCTTTTCCTCTTTCGAATTGTAATCTGTTATGTGTGTTGATTTGTTTTTGTTTGTATTGTTGTCTGAAAGGCTGAACCAGACACGGACGAGGTATTTGCACATGTGATTTTGATGCCAGAACCTAATGTAAGCACAATCATGGCGAATATGCTTTATCTAGTAATTTTTGTAATTTTGAAGGGATTTTATTTTTTTATTCTTATTTGATGATACTAGTGTTTTGCAGCAAGATGAGAATGCAGTGAAGAAGGAACCTCTGCTGCCTACACCTCCACGTTTTCATGTCCATTCTTTCTGCAAGACTCTAACTGCCTCAGATACAAGCACTCATGGTGGATTCTCGGTTTTGAGACGGCATGCTGACGAATGTCTACCTCCACTGGTTAGGACTGTTTACTTGAAGTCTATTGTGTCATTTTGCTGGGATTTAGGGTCTTAATGATGATTCCCCATTTCTTTGACAGGACATGTCACGTCAACCTCCAACTCAGGAATTAGTAGCCAAAGATTTGAACGGAAATGAGTGGAGATTTCGGCATATTTTTCGTGGTATGGTTGCAAACTTTCAAGTTCTGCTTCAGTTTGTGCTTTTGATGAGCCTTATGATTTGAATCAACTTATATTGGGTACAGAAATGGGAAGTGTATTGTTTTCACTACTACAAATTTGACTGGATTTTTGGACATTCTCTTTGGGTAGCTGTGTAGTTATTGAGTTGATTCTTGGGTTGTGATACAATGCACTTCTTTTCTTAGGATGTTTAGTGGCGATTTGTCTACAGAATTGACATGAGTTTTGACTTGTAATTTTTTATTAATCTTCTGAATTCCAGGTCAACCACGGAGGCACCTCCTTCAGAGTGGTTGGAGTGTTTTTGTTAGTTCTAAGAGGCTTGTTGCTGGCGATGCCTTCATATTTCTAAGGTGATGTTATATTATATATTCACATCTCTTGTTTTATGCAAATAGTTTCTATTATTGTCTGAAGTGAGTATATATGGAACTTTCAGAGGTGAGAATGGGGAGCTTCGTGTTGGAGTTAGGCGTGCAATGAGACAACAAGGAAATGCTCCATCATCCATCATATCATGTCATAGCATGCATCTTGGTGTGCTGGCAACAGCTTTGCATGCCATTCAGACTAAAACAATATTCACAGTATATTACAAGCCTAGGTATGTCATTTGTCACACTGCAAAAATATTGATTTGTCATATATACATTGATTCACAGGGTGGGGGCTGTTATTATGTTTGGTGGTTTGACTACATTTTTTTATGAAATTTCTATTCCTTTCTCCATGGTTCTTATTAATGTTTGAAATCAATCTTTTCAATTTATGCAATTTCCTCTGTAATAATTAATACTATTGTTGGGGGATGAAAAAAGTAATAAAGGAAGAGAGCTATTAATTATTGGCTTTCTCGATACTTCCATATTCCTTGGGAATATGTGATTTTTTACACTTGCATTCTTGCATAATGTAAACGTGAGTGCTGCTGTCAAAGAAGCAAGTGATGTACATTTCTGTATGGAAA
Source organism: Fraxinus cuspidata (assembly GCA_903798385.1). NCBI lineage: Eukaryota > Viridiplantae > Streptophyta > Magnoliopsida > Lamiales > Oleaceae > Fraxinus > Fraxinus cuspidata. Next base: position 5,383 of record CAIGRP010086700.1, on the reverse strand, counting down.
TGGTCGAACTCTGCACCTTTACTAACGTGTAAATGTATCAAGACAAGTGAACACTAACAAATGATGGACAGATTTCATGCGTTTTTGCCCCTTGTTATATCCTCCCTAACATCCTACCTCTGTTTCACAGGACGAGCCCATCCGAGTTCATTGTGTCTTGTGATCGGTACATGGAGTCTGTGAAAAACAATTATTCAATAGGAATGAGGTTTAAAATGAGATTTGAAGGTGAAGAAGCTCCAGAGCAGAGGTAGGACGCCTGTTAGCTTCCGAAGCACAATTTGTAACTTTTGTAGTGAAGCATGAGATTAGTTGTTTTTATACTTTGATTTATCATGAATCTGTCAAACTTTGTAGGTTTACTGGTACAGTAGTTGGTATTGAAGATGCTGATTCGAGAAGGTGGCCACAATCGAAATGGAGATGTCTAAAGGTACTTCATCCTATAGTTGACTAGATTAACGCTCACACATTATGCTTTCAATTATTTATTTATTTTTCCTCGTGATGAAAATTTCTCTTAATGTTACTTTTAAGGTGCTTTGGGATGAAACGTCCACAATATCTCGACCAGAGAGGGTTTCTCCTTGGGAAATAGAACCTTCTCTTTCTCCTCCTGCCCTTAATCCAATTCCTGTGCCCAGATCAAAACGACCTCGATCAAATGTCTTGCCCGTTTCCTCGGACTCTTCTGTCCTTACAAGGGAAGGTATGTTTCTTATCTCTGTCTGCGTAAGGTTTTGTTAGTGATTTTAGCATTTTAATTCTGACTTACTTGTGTCTATTTTAAATGTAATATGATGATGTAGATTCGGTTAAGATGACAGTAGACCCTTCACCAGCCAGTGGGTTTCCAAGGGTCTTGCAAAGTCAAGAATTGTCGACCTTGAAAGGCACTTTTGCAGAGAGCAATGAATCAGATTCTTCTGAAAAGCCAATGTTATGGCCACCTTCTTTAGATGATGAAAAGATTGAGCATGTTTCCTCTTCAAGAAGATGTGGGTTGGATAAGTGGTTACCTTTAGGAAGGCCAGAGTCGTCATTCACAGATCTTTTATCAGGTTTTGGATCACAAAATAATTTGTCCCGTGAGTTCTCTTTGCCTTTGGGTAATACTTCAGTTTCCAAGCGACAGGTACAAGAGCGTGAAGGGAAGTTCCGCTTAATTGGGAATGCATGGTCTATGATACCTTATTGTCTCTCTCTTAATTTGATGGATCCTGGTACGAAAACTCATGGACAAGGTCCTGATGCTTCCTATCATACACAAGGGGATATTAGACAAATTGGTGGATTGGGAGAATGTTCTATGCTTCCTGATCATAGAGATGGCAATCAACATGTAAATTGGTTGATGCCTCCACCTAATTCACCGTATCTTCAAATGATGCCTGGTCAGTCCAGAGAACTGCAGCCAAATTCTGTATTTGCACATGACACCACAAAACCCAAGGAAGGTAACTGCAAGCTCTTTGGTGTTCCCCTTATAAGTGGCTCTGTCCCAACGGAGCAAGATCTGTTGCACACGAATGCAGTGATTGAAACAAGTCGTGTACATGGCGGGATGCATTCTCAACAATCCCCCACGTTAGCTTCTGATCAGAGGTCTGATCAATCAATGGGCTTAAAGATGGCAGATAATCCAGTTGCAAGTGAGCAGGATAAACATTTTCAAACTTTCCATCCAGTTGCTAGAGAGGGAGAAGGCAAAGGTGTTTCTGGTTCAACAAGGAGTTGCACCAAGGTTTTCATCTGGGACCTCACTATTTTTTTTCTTTTCTTTGACACTTATTATTTGTTTGTCCTCAATACAAATGACTCTAATAGTCCAAATTGTTGTCATTTCAGGTTCATAAGCAGGGGACTGCCCTTGGTAGGTCTGTCGATCTTGCCAAGTTCAACAACTATGATGAATTGACTGCTGAATTGGATAATATCTTTGAATTTAATGGTGAACTCAAGGCTCCAAATAAGAATTGGCTTGTAGTTTATACTGATGACGAAGATGATATGATGCTTGTTGGAGATGACCCGTGGGAGTAAGATATCCTTTCACTTGTCTTGATTGCCTTAATTCTGCTTCTTTACATTGTGTTCTTAACTAGTTCCTGTTCCTTTTTAACAGAGAATTCTGTGGCATGGTTCGTAAGATCTTAATATGTACGAAAGAGGAGGTTCAACGGATGAACCCAGGCACCATCAATTCACGAGAGGAAATTTCATCAGTCGCAGAAGGCTTGGATGCTAAAGAAATGAAGAATTTGCCAGTTGCTTCAGACTCAAGCCCAGAGAATTACCAATAATCCTCGTTTATGTAAGTTCTTTCTTTCCTGCCACTGCCTTTTTCGCTTCATCTTTCTGGGTGCCTATTTTCAACTATATACTGAATTCTTGAAATTGAATATATTATTTGAGAAGATTTGCACCATGGCTGCTAATTTTGGTTCTTCAATCTTACAGGTATTTTGTCCATCTAGCAGATGAATTTTGGGTACATCCCATAATGAATATGAAGTCCCATTAACCTCCGGAACGTTGAACTTCTTGATTTTGCGATTTTGTTATATTTTTCTGGGGGCCAACATTAGGTGCCTGGTATTTTATACATATATGCGTATGGGTAACGAACATGCATCCTCCTTGTTTGACCTTTTGTACATATGCCCAACTTCTCTGATTTCTCCAGCATTAATGTAAGCAAGAAGTTAAATATGTATATGGGTTTGGTACATTTATTTTGAGCCTTTGATTGCAACTGTGATCCATTTTTGGGATTTGAAAATGTTAGGCACCATGGATGACTATATCTTTAGGGGTTAAATCTTTACTAAACCAGTTTGTTTCGGATTTTTGGTGGGTTAGGGCTATACTTCCAACCTTCAACCAGTTTTGGTGGTTCTTGAAAAACATTTGGGCACTTTTGTTCCATTGTATAAGAGGATTGGAATTTGATTAATTCTTCTTTTTTGGGAAAATTAGGAGGCTGGAGCCTTTTTTAACCCATTGAGTCATTTTTCGAATTTTCGTGATTTTTATTATTTAATATTAAACATTTGCTTTTCCCCTCTCCCACTTGTCACTAGAATCGACCATTACGTAGTATATTAAAAAAAAAATAAAAATGGATCATCAAATCTCTGTGAATGCTGGTTTGCTTTGTTCTTTTGAAATTCAAATATAATTGCATAGTAGGGTCACTACAAATCTGAATCGGTGGCAAAATGATTTACAACTCGATATCACTATTGTTTCAAGCTTCATCAGCATATTGTAAGTGCAATAATGCTTGGTGTACAACCACCTTTGGAAAGAACATCTGCAGTCACATTTTCTCTCCACCTTGAAATCGAATCCCATCAGCTTGTACAGCCACCTTTGTAGAGCTATGGTTATGATCTTGAGTCCACAAGTGCTTCGAACTTTGATGATCAGTTCTCACAATATATCTCTTTTCCAGCAAGGAGGATCACCACTTCTGTACTGATAATACTAAAGCCAAATTTTCTTTCTCATAAGTAGATAACTAGAGGTGTTTACCTTGTAGGGCTAAAGAAGGTTATAGGTCGATCTTGCATAAGGACTGCTCCAACTCTCGACTCTGATGCCTCACAATCCAACATAATTTTTATTTTTTTTGGAAAATCTAGTAAAGCCAAAACGGGTGCACTGTTATGGCTTCCTTAAGTTTGGAAAATGACTCAACAAATACTTCATTCCACTTGATATAGTCTTTCTTGAGCATTTAGGTGAGAGGACCAGCAATTGATAATTGTATTCTATATACTTATTTAGACCTTTAAATATAGACATTTAGGAGTTCTTATGATTAAATATGGCGTAATTTTTATTAGGTGAAACTCGATAATTGGATGTGAAATTCGAAGAAAGGAACGAAAATCGACGAAAATGATGATTTCCAAAGTTTGAGAGCCAAATTAAAAGTATTTAATAGTTGATCAGACCATAAAATGATAATTCAAGATCATAGGAGATCAATTGGATGAGATTAGAAATCAAAGGATGAAAATTGCATGTGAAAGGGACTCAGGATGAAGGAATGACGAAAGTTGGGGATCAAAATGAACAAACAGAGAAGAATTTTATTCCATGCGTGATCATGGAGTAAATTCCTTATGTAGGAAGGCTTTAATTTTCCAAACCCGAGAGAAAACTCCTAAAGCCATGCATGGGCAACTATAACCATGCGTGAGTATGGGGTAAAATTTTGCCAAACGGGAACTTTCCTTCTCCGATTGAAACTCCTTTTGGAAACCAACTTTATACGATTTCTTAACCTGAATTAAACAGATATAAGAATAGAACAAGGGCTAAACATTCAAGGATCTCTCTCTAGCCTCTCATATCACATCATATCATACTATCAATCAAGAATAAAAGGCCAATTATCATCTTTTTGGGAGTGGAGATCAAACATAACAAGAATTGAAGGTCAATTACCTCAAAATTTTGAAGAATAAATGACAAGAAATTACTTCCGCTTACTTCTTGTCTTCATGTTCATTCCGAGTGATGATTTTCTATTATTCTTCTTGTAATATTATAGAAATCAAGCTAGACTAAAACTTTTATTGTATTGGATGAAGATAAAACCTATATTTTCTTATTTTTAATTTAAAGGCTACTAGTTTAGTATACTTATGAGTTCTCTTTATTAATCTTGCATGCTTTATTGCATTATTTGATAGATTGTCCACCAATTAGGTAATTAATTACTTGTTATAGTTGTTGGAGGTTCGTAATAAGTTATAACTTTGCAAATTCAAAACACGGACAATAGATGTTAACACGTATAGCGTGTACTATAATATTGATAATTGTGTGCATGAATGCATTACTTTGTATGAATTTGGAATAGAAATACGACAGGATCTTGCTTAGAATATGTTTTAACTTACTTTAGGTAGAATATGTTTAATCTCTTTTGTTTTACAACATGCGAATTTGATTACAAATTAATACAATACAATTCAATTTAAAACTTATTTTTTGTGGAACAATACTCTTAACATCATATTATTGCTTGTCAACGATCCTATACACTTACGGGTTTTGCACGAACAACAAATCTTTCCATAATTTTGTATAAATTTATGATAGTACCTGATCAATCCAAAAAAAAAATCCTCTTAAGGGCTTTAGGTGTTTGGGGCTTTGGGCAGGGCCGGTTCTGTGATTTTCGGGGCTCGAGGCGAACTCTATAAATTGGGCCCCCCAAAATTAACGTAAATGCAAAATCCAACAATGTATTATGCAACGTATTGCTAACTTAACAGTAGAACAACAAACAAATATAAAGAAAAAATATTTATATTATAGAGTGACAAAATCGACAAGAGTTCAAACAATCAATTAGAGACTATTT
>CAIGRP010086695.1:0-98039 GCA_903798385.1 Fraxinus cuspidata | reverse complement strand
AGCCAGGATGCATGCCAGTTTCATATGACCAGGTTTTGATTACAGATCTAGTTCAGTTCAACTCATAGCCCCCCAATCCCACCGGTGACAATATTGTCATTGGGGATCAGAAAGTTGCTCTGCCTTACAAAGAGTGGTTAGCTGATCTGGGAGTCAGTGTCTCTGCCAGACCTTCAAAGAGGCATTGGGAGTGCTAGGGCCAGCGCCTCAATTATTCAAATTGAACTGATCCCACAATATAACCTTATGAGTCTTTCAATCCCTTTTTTGGGGGAAAATGTAAGTTTTTCTAATTCTAATTCCTAATATAAACAAGCCAACTTCAGTTCTATGGAATGGGGAAACTNAAGCCAACTTCAGTTCTATGGAATGGGGAAACTACATAATCTTTCACACTTGGCAGGGGCGCTCCTTCTATCAAAGAGGAGCAAGGGCTACACTGTTGCAGTTAAGAAAGGCTCTTCCCTTCTTTCTCTTATCTATATTAACACCGAAAAAGCCGATCCCACTTAGCAGGTTTGGCTTGAAAGAAAGGGTGACCGGTGATCCCAAATTACCTGAATTTGAATAATTTATTTACTTCTATAATAATTGAATAACTCCCAAAATATATAAATTGTACACGAACTTGGAAGACTTGGTGTGATATTTAATATATTTATAAATAAATGTTAATTACGATACATGCACATACATAAATAATTGAATTGTAGTATCTTTAGAATAATTGAATATCCCCCAAAACATATAAAGTGTACATGAACTTTGAAGAATTAATTGATTGAATTATAGTAGGATATATGTAAATAAATGTTAATTATTATACATGCACATAAATAAATAATTGAATCGTATAAAAAGTTCATTTCGCATGAACAAAATTTTTAACTATTTTTCATATACACGCATTTTCAAATATTATTTTTACAGTATTTATTTCAGAATAACGTGCAACACACGTTCACCCGTAACTAGTGTTTATTAAAATTTGCTAAAAATTTATGATCAAACCAATTGGGGCTTATTCTTGCAAATGATGTGAGCAATTAATAATTCACTTATTGGAACAGTAGAAGGACCAGGTCAAAGGTCAGACACAGTCATGGTCAAAATCAACAGAATTGGTCCAACTTACTAAAATCCTAAATAATAATTCATCAGATATGTAAATAAGAATGAAGAATTAAAGACTACGATTTTTCCTCTTAATTGCGCGTAGGTGAAATTATCAGATTATAGGACTAGGTCCTAGCAACGACACGTGTCAGTAACCCCCGACAGCCTATGTAACACCCCGACTCTCACGCTAGCAATGTTTTTAAAAACTGATACAATTATCGAACTGAAAAAGAGAGAGTAAATGGTCAAAAAGTTGAACCTACGTTGAACATGTGATTTTTAAAAAATAAAAAATATATACATTTAAAATTTTTAAAAAATATACATAGGCATAGGTTGAATCAGTTAAACCGAAAACCGGTCATGGATTTTTCAAAAACATGCCAATTAATGGTTTTTGGGGCAAATTTTTAATTAAAGATTTTATAAGCCTAACCAGACCGGTTTTGATCTTGGTTTCCGATTTTTTTGATTGAACCGATCGGATCGACCCAATTTTTAAAACATTGCACGTTAGCGTCAAGACCTATGGACACTAGGTAAATTATTTAGCCCACCAAGTACCATAATTGTCCTTACACTTTGCTCTTAAAAGTTTAATAAAAAAATCATTAAAAATTACAAATAATCTTTATAAATTATTCTGAAATGTGTGTGCAACCATACCAATTACTAACTCAATGAATCTCATTAGAACCTCAAACTTAAGTGTCGTGTTCGATAACAATACTATGAGTAACTTTTTGAGAAGTTCTCGATTTGCACTTAGAAAAAGTGATGAGTTTACAAGTATAAAAATTTATTTAAATTCGAGTACATGTCATTTTAGAGTGATAAAGTGTTATAAAATAGGCAATTTAGCTTTCAAACACAATGAGAGCATTGTAAAGTAATAGATGAAAGTGGAATAAAGGAAAGAGGAATTAGTCAAAAGAACAAAAATGAAAACAAAGAAGAATTAAAATGTTTGCATATTTGGCTATAAAAATAATAATTATAAATTTACTTATAAACCTAAGTAAGCTAAAGAACATGTTCTTGAAGTGGTTAAATTAAAATTTACGTAACTAAAAATTGTGAATTCAATGAAATATATGAAAAGAAAAAAGTATATTTGGTCGGAAGTGTATAATCACTTTACAAACATGTACTAAAACAATTTTTTTTTTTTTATTATGAAGGTAAAACTAAGGAATTACACTTGTTTAAAAATTGCTTTTAAAATATTGATTAAATTATAATTTAAAGAACAATCCATGTAATTTACGATTTACAAATGAGTGGTAGTTGTGAGTTATACAAAATATGTGAATAAAACTATATGTTAATCAAAAGCGATTATAATTAAAACAATCCCTCCCAAACAAGCACTAAAGATTTTTTTTTTTTGGAAGAAACACTAAAAATTTTAATCTTAGCCCTAAGCATGTTAAGAAAGTGTTCTTTAAATAGAAATGAATGGTTGATAACTGAGTAAAATTTGTGAATTCTAAGAAATGTGTTAATAAAAAATTCTTTCTTTGTGCTGAAATAAGAGAATTCTTCATTCGCTACCAGTTCTTTGAATTACCTGAGAGTTGGTGCCACGTCAATCTTAATTATATATATATATATATATATATATATTCTGTGTTGTAGCTCTGTAATTTTTTGTAGCACTTTAACGAAGGACAGCAAACTGAATGAGAGCTCTTCGATAAAGAAGAGCATTTTAACTTGGGACTCCTTTCCCTGTCAGCGTATCGGTTAGTGTTTTCTCTCTGTTTTTTTTTTCAGTGTAATCCTTTTCTTTTTTTACCCTCTTGTCCCAATTTGGCTTTTGATCCATTTTCTTTTGTTATGATATTTCCTGTCTGGGTTTTATTTATATGTGTTTCTGCAATTGGATGAATTTTAAATATTCGGTGAAAAGTGGGTTGCGTTTCTTTTTTCAAGAATTTTCAGCTCAATGATGAGTAAGTGAATAATATATATTTGATGTTTTACCCTATGTTCTGCTAAATGTTGCAGAATATAAATGCCCACTTTCATTCAAAATTGATTTGACCATATTGTTGTTAGATCTACAGCTACTGAGTTTCTATGGATGAATAAATCTGTTATTAACGATTTAATCTATACCTTTTGCTGTAATTCTAGTATTTGGTGTATTGTGTTGTTGGATTGCAATTTAGCAAGTTTTAAGTGAAACGATCTTCAGAATTATTTCAAAAGTCGAAAAGTTATTATACTTCCTTTTGCTCGAATTCTGTATTCTTTAAATCTTGATGTTTCTGTAAAATGCAGTTGTGGCATTCCTACTAAGTTATTTTCTAGTACTGGGATATGGAAGAAGAATTGGGACAGATAAAAGTGACAGTTGTACGAGGAAACAGATTGGTTATCCGGGACTTCAAGACCAGTGACCCCTATGTTATCCTCAAGCTTGGGAACCAGGTTGACATATTTTCATGTTCTGTCTGTATGGTGTTTTTCGTTGGATTTACCAGTATCATCATTTAGTTCCTTTTAAAGTTCGTTGATCGCTCTCCATGCTTTATGGTTATGGCTGCTTCGTTATTGTAAGTGCAGTGCGTGAAACACTATTGACACAATGACCCACTCGCACCCTCCCCTGTCATCCTCCACCCGCAGTAGGATCTCCATCCATTTTTTCTTTCCCTGCATATGTTGGTTTGGCACAAACTAATCGAAAAACATAAAAGATACGTCCCTTTTAGAGACTAGTGCAAAGGGATGGCTAAATCTGCACGTCTGTACATACGAGGGATCTCAACTCTATGAATTTCAGTGTCATTGTTGATGCTATCTAGCTATATTTCGACAGGCTTCTTAGATTTCATTCGATTTGTAAACTGCCATGTTTTATAAATTTTGTTTTGTCTCCAGACAGTAAAGACCAAGGTTATAAACAGCTGCCTTAATCCTACCTGGAATGAAGAATTTAGTTTCTCCCTTTCAGAACCTGTTGGGGTTCTCAAATTGGTACGTTACTAATACTTCAATCGACAATCCAGCTACAACACAATCTTATTTTTTGCTGGAAGAACGCTCTAAACCGTCATCTATAGCTCTAAGTATTTTCACTTGCTAGAACTTTTGTCCCGATTTCATAATTTTAGGAGAAATCAGAAATTTACAGTCTAAATCTAATATATGCTCATAATTCATTAACTCAAGTGTTTAACTTCCCAATCCCTGACCTTCCTGTTCGTGTGTTCAAGAGCCTTAAAAGATTGCATCCTATTATCTCAGAAAACTGAATTTTAGTAGGAATAAACACATTTTTACTGTAAAAGGAGCTTGAATGGGTTCCATTAACATACAAGCAACTTTTACTTGTCAAAGTAAAGAAACTGTAAAATGAGACAATAGAATAGGAATTAGTCATCGGATCCTCGTATTTCTATTATGAGGTCATAAAGGCATAGATCATCATGAGAAACAGGATCACTAATGAGTCATTTCCTGCAAGAGTGATTATATAGCCACGTGCTTTTAGATATGTACAGGGGCATTTTTATGAATTTGGTACTGTAATTTTATAGGAAGTGTTTGATAAAGACCGTTTCAAGGCCGATGACAAGATGGGACACGCTCATATCAACCTTCAACCACTAGCCGCAGCTGCCAGATTGAGACAGATCCTCGGTGTTGCAACTAATGGAACGACACTGAGGAAGGTGATACCAGAAAGCGACAATTGCCTAGCTGCTGACAGTTCTATAAATTGGGAAAACAGTGAGGTGGTTCAAAATGTCTGGGTGAGGCTTTGTGATGTGGAGTCTGGGGAAATAGAGTTGAAGATCAAATTGATCAAGCTTCCTCCTGTTTCTCCCCCAAAATAAAATGGATTTGCTTATAGAATCAAGGATTCTCCCAAAGTATGTAGAGACTCTTTATAACTTGTAAATTAGCCCTGTAAGTAGTTGTATTATGATTGTTGAAGGCTCAGGGTTCGAATGAAATAGAATTTGAACCCAAGGTTTGTAGGTTGTGTTGCTATCATGTCATGTAAAATTGCAGTAAACTCCAGAAAAGTTGATGGAGATGGCACAAAGATTGGAACTGTTGTGGAATGATTATTAGAAATGAGTTGGATTTATTTTTAAATTTAATATTAAAAAACCGCCTAACGGGAGAGTGCGAAATTTGGGAGAAAAATAGGCATTTGATTAAATATTTTGTCCAATGGTTAGGAGAAAAGTAAGGGAAATTTATTTTTTTCCCCCAAAAGCAATGATCCAATACAAGACCCGTTATTCTATGTATGGTTGCAAAACATCTGAATTTTACCTTCCATCTAAGAATACTAATCATCTGAAGTTTTGGAATTTTTACATCCAAAAAATTAAGGGTTATCGGAGAAAAATGAGTAATGATTCAATATCACCGTATTTTTCTGCTAAATCAGACATTTGACGGCAGGCGGTCGAAAAGTCTAAGCCTTGTTTGTATCGAATCGAAAGAAACCATTTTAGGGTACACTGTTATTTCATAGACGTAATTTGATTTCTTGAATGCATGTATTGGATTTCTTTTCTTTGTTTCTTCTTCTAATTTGGCCATACCTTGTGTTGACCCTAAAAAATGACCCTAAAAAATGAATCAATAGATGTCGTGCCCACTAACGCCACGTCAAGCACGATTTCAGCGCGTTCTTACTGGAATGACGACGGTAGCAAGGTAGAAATGGACGCAGGAGGTGCTTTACGGCACAAGACAAAAATATGTTCGAACTCCGGCGGGTGGAACGAGAGTAATTGCACTAACAACGATTATCAAAGTGAGATCAAACCAATCTATGTAACAACCAACGGGAATATGTGGAAAGATAGTTAAAATGTTCGTATAATTTCTTTTTAGGGTTCATGTGTGCTCTACGAATCTCTCAGTTGATTTTTGTTTTCTCTCTCCCTTGATTCTGGGTCGAGAATGTCTTGTGACGTCCCAACAGTTCTCCGTTCGATGGCCATGGGATTGGTGATACATGCAATAGTTTGGCGCTTCGTCCCTATTTCTAGGTTCAGCGCCTCGCCCCCTTCCTCTCCCTCTGGGAGGGTGCCTCGGGTAAGGGTGACGCTGGTGCATCTCAGCATCAGGGTTGACCTCCTCGTAAGCTAGGGTTGGTACGGCATTGAGCGTTGCTGCGGCTAGCTCTTGTCCATGGTTCAATGGGGCCTGATGATCCATTAAGTGTGAAGTGGGGCCTTTCCCCCTTTGCATTTGCGGAGGTGGTAGGCTTTGGCCGACTATATTCCTATGATCTCTCAATTCTTCATTAAGGATTTCGCGCATTATCATCTCCAAAAGGGCGTCATAGGTGATAGGATCTTTGTTTTGCACGTCTCTCCAGAAGAGGGAGTTCATATCCAGTCCTCCTCGTAGAGCAGTGAGCGCTTCTCTATCTGTGACTTGCACACAATAAATCATTTTATCGGTGAAGCGGGATAAAAAAAATTTCAACGATTCACCCTGCTGTTGTCGCATATCCTGCAATCGCTAAATGGGCATTTCTCCTTCTTTACTCGTAGCGAAGCGTTTCAAGAATGTCTTCTTGAGTTCGGGCCAGCTTCGGATGCTTCGTTCCAGCAGCTTAGTATACCAGATTTATGCCCCTCCACTCCAGGTTAAGTGAAGGGTTCTACATTTCATAGCTGGTGTGGCCCCCTTTACATTCATATGAGTTTTGAAGCTATTGATGTGCTTTGCTGGATCCCCTCCCCCATCATATTAAGGAATTTTAGGGAGAGTAAAGTGGTTGAGCATGGGAGCATTCTTTATGGCCTCTAAAAAACGCGAATGATCATCGTCATCATCAAGGTCGCAAGATCTCTGAGGTTCATCTGAGTCCTCATCCTCCCCTTGATGGATTGTAGAGGTGGCTGAGATGGTCCTGCTTCATTCCTTGTCCGAGCCCTCCTTTCACGCCTATTTTTTGTGGAACAGACCTGAGGCTCCTTCTGAAGAATGGGTTGCTGTTCTTCGCATTGGTGAGGCTCTTGCTGCCTATTTCTAGACATCGGAGGGGGAGGATGGGCCTGCCCATTTCTAGGCACTTGGGGCGGGTAATCTTGCCTATTTCTAGGCAGTCCTGACCCTATCCCGTCGAATACGCTAACCAACATTTGATGTCTGTTATCTGGCTCGTAACTTGGAGGAAAATTGAATGGTGCTTCATATGGCTTTTCCGATGCACAGTTAGTTGATGTGTCCATCTCAACTTCTCTCATTTGCGAAGCCTCCATCCTGTTACGATGGCGTCTTGCCGTCTGGCTTTGTAGTTCTTTCTCCTCGTGGCTATATCCTTGGGGGTCCTAGAATGCGTTGTCAGAGGCTGCATGAAATCCTTCTTGCCCTCTCATGCTTATCAACATCTCTTGTATGACCAAGTTTTGTTGAGTTATGTTTCTCATATTGGCCGCCATCATTGTCATTTCCCTAGTAAGCCTGGTTGCAACCCTTCTCCCACGTCTAGACCCTCATCGTCTTCGTGTCAGATGTCGTGGGCGTACGATTGGGCTTGTGAGGGTTCCCCTTCTTCAGGGTATTCCCTTGTCCTTCTAGATACATTTTCATCATTTGAACTCATTTTTCTCAAAATACTGAGTGCTAGAGTTCTCCTTTTCTTCAGAGGATTTTTAGATTCCTAATCGCTCCATTTTCAAGGATATTCCTTTTTCAAAGGTTAGGATTCTTTCAACCAAACTTTCCATTATTGCCCAGCATCTTCTCCATGTATTTTCTTGGTTAACTGTTAAGATTCCCACAGTCGGTGCCAATCTATTGACCATAAAAAATGAATCAACGGATGTCGGGCCCATTCATGCCACGTCAAGCACAATTCCAGCTCGTTCTTACCGGAATGACGATGGTAGCAAGGTAGAAATGGACGTGGGAGGTGCTTTACGGTGCAAGTCAAAAATATGTTCGAGCTCCGACGAGTGAAACGAGAGTAATCGCACTAACAACGATTATCAAAGTGAGATCAAACCAATCTATGTAACAACCGACGGGAATATGTGGAAGGATAGTTGAAATGTTTGTATAATTTCTTTTTAGGGTTCATGTGTGCTCTACGAATGTCTAAGTTGATTTTTGTTCTCTCCCTCTTCCTCTAATGTTGTAGAGGGACCCTATTTATACTGTATTGGTCGACATGGTGGCCGTTGGATCGAAACCACTTGGCCTCATCTCTCTAACCAAGACTTCACGTCACTGTCTATTCATACAATTAATACATTGATAAAGGGTCAGCCGCCCTATACATTAGACTGACATACTGACAAACTTTATTACAAGTGTTACATCAATCACTTCTAAGAGATTTTCGAATCTTATACAAGAGACACCCTCGGCATCATGAACTTCGGACGAACTCGAGAGCCTCAGATGAATCCTTGGAGATGGTTCTCTAAAAGGAAGAACCTCGGCCCTTATCTACTTCTACATCTGCGCGCCAGCTAGAGCATCGGCTCAAGGTTTGTTCCATCAAGTACTTCAGCTATGTAGTAAGGGATTCAGTTCACTGTCCTTGCTTCAACCTTGTGAGTTTTCATGCTAATTTCTGCCACGTGGGTCTGTTTCCCACGTGTCCGTCCTCGTGGCAACTTCTCGAGGAGTCTCGGATCGGAGGCGTAACACCTTGTGTTTGCTTTTTATTTGAATGCAATTCATTTCGGTTTTTGGAGTCGAAAATAAGTATAGATTTGACTATAAGCAGGATCCGTCTTTAGATTTTAAGGATCTTAGGCCAATTTTCTAATGGTCTTTACATATATGTAGGGTCCTCACTTATGCGGGGCCTTTGCCAACAGCCTATGCCGCCCATAGTCGAGGTCGACCCTGCGCAGGTAGGTTTGATGAATTCTTAAAATGAACATTTTGCAGAAGGTAAGAGTAACCTTATCTCCTCTGTATTTTGCAAATCCCTTCATTTTTGCTTTTCAGGGTCACCAATTTGATGATCATCTTGCACGTGAATTTGATAAGAAACTGAAACCCTGTTCTGAAAAAGGCCAGAATATATTGGAAGGTTGAGGGTGAACGTTTTAATGGTCTTGTCTTGCAGGTTCAGGAGGAAACTGCACAATGTTCGGTTTCAGGGTAAGAACTGGTCAGAATGGCTCGGGTTTTCCGAGGTCTGTGGGTTCTCCAGGCTCTGTTAGTTCTCCGACATCTAAAGGAACTCCTAGGTCGATAAGTTCTCCTAAACGTGATGATGGAGAGATTGATACTCAAGCACCATTTCAATCTGTAAGTTTATTTGGCGAAGCTGGAGCCTCGCCCAGAACGCCTGTAGTAAAGAAGACACAGACTCCGGAAGGTAGAATGCATTAGTTCTGTATTACTCGATGCAATTGTCTAAAACTCGTTATCACTTTTCTGTTGCAGAGAGTGCTAGAGAAGGAGACGAAACATCACTTAACGCTTAAAGAATTCGAGTATTACAGGGAACAACTTAGAAGCACAGACATGGCAAAGGCTCAAGCATTACGCGATTTGAAGGCCAATAGAACCATGCAAGAACTAACAAACAAGCTTGAAAACCTTGGTGAATCCAAACAAGCAGCATTTGAAAAAGAATCACTAAAGAAAGTGGTGACAACTTTAAAAGAGAGTGATGATCTACAGTCAGAAATTGAGGATTCTATAAAGAGAGCAGAAATGGCGGAAGCTGCACAAAAGGTAGTGGAGGGTGAACTCCAAAAGTGGTGCCACAAAGAACAGAATGAAATTGAAGATTCTTATAGCTCGTTTGGCTAGTGTTTTAGTTTTCAGTTGAGTTTTGAATTTATTTTTAGTTTTCTATTTTGAGGGCAAGTTTTAAGATCGTTAAAAATACGTTTGGTTTGTCATTTTGAAAAATTATTTCTCAAAACAGAAAATTAGAAAAGACGTTTGATTTGAAATTTTGAAAAATTATATTATGACATTTTCTTTCATTATATTTTATTAATCAGTAAAAATAAAACAATTTTATGTTAATATATTATCAATTAATATATACATTTTAAAGTTTGTGAATCTTACACTATTTTTTCTCACTACAAAAGTAAAATAAAAATAAATAATAAATTAAGCTCAAAATGTAGGAAATAAAAATAAAAATTAATGTATAATTTTAATTTTCTAGAATTTTTTACAGTTTTATTTTTTTCAAATTTATATTTAATAGTTTTTAGAATTTTATATTTTTTGAATTATAGATTTTATTTTTTTTAAAGAATTTATACTTTTTTTATTTTTTTAAAAATTTTATTTTTTAAATTTTATTTAAACACTTGTTTTCTATACTGAAAACACTTAAAACGTCAAAATGTATTGTGAATTTTATGTTATAATTTTAAGCTTGTTTTCGAAAATGTATTTTCAGAAATACCACATCAAATACGTTTTCGATGTTTTGCAAAACTGAAAACTAAAAACAACTTAAAAACAACAAACGAAACAAACCCTTAAATTTCTCGAGACAAAACATGATCATTCTAGGAATTTGAAGCAAACCAGAATATCAAGATCAGATCCTTGCAGTTTTCGTATATAAAGTTTTTACCAATGAACATCCTGTATTCAAGATAGATAGCTCTCATATTGAAGATATCCAGAAATGGCTTTGTAAAGAATGATTTTTTTTTTAATTCAATGTTTGGAATAGATTAATAGTTTAACTGAAAAGAAAAACAGAAGACTAGTATCCACTATCCATCGTCAACTCCAGACATAACCAGAATGAGATGTTTACGATCATTTAAATATATCACAAAAAAGATTTAGCGAACGTGTAAATTACATACATCATAAGTGGCAGTTCACCCACAAAAGATCTATATGAGCTATCACTGAATATGCTTAAACTAGATTACTATAATGGTTAGTGTTAAGAACAAGAGATCTGGGTTGGATGTGATTTAGCACCTATCAAAACAAGATGAATCGAACTTCTAGGACTTACCATTATCGATTTTCAGGTCCTCCAATGATTCAGGACATCCACCAAGATCCTTAAATTTCTCTAGTTCAGACTCTAGAGTCTTTACAATCTCTGCTCCTTCAACAGCACCCTCAGGCAAAGCCACATGCACAGATCCCTGTCTTATCGGCTTGACAGGTTCACGAATCAGGGATTGCTGCTTAATGTAATTGTAAACTTGTTGGTGAAAGGGGTGGTCCAAGGAATAGTAATTGTCAATATGGATGTCTGAATGTTCAGAAGAGCCAGAACTTCTTTTACGGCAGAAATGTGGAAGGGATGAATAATCCATTATCTGCACCAAACATGCAAACAATGATAAAAGATCTTGCCAAAAGATGGTTAAAGACCTCACAGTTTTAGACATGCAAAAGTGGAGAAAAGTAGCATGTGGCAGAAGGTTTTCCTAGCGGGACCATAACATGAGCCTGTTCCTTAATATGTAGTCGTCCTAAGAGCATGTATGGTACGCAATAATGAACAAGACTAGACAACATAATGTACAAGACTTTATAGCTTTTTTTTCCTTTTTAGTAATGTCCAATGCTATTTATTCATCTGTACCAAATATGCAAAAATGGTTCTGATTCCAGACATCAACTATATCTACAAATCATAAGAAAGCACTACCTTCAATAGATCATCCTGTCCACAACCAGATAATACAACGATTTTCCCTTTTGTCCTCTCCAGAAGAAGGGGCTTGACAACCTGATAACAGCTCAGATGTATAGTTTACAAATGAACAAGTGTATTTAAGTTTCTTAAAATAAAAATTAAATCTATATTTACTTCTAACAGAATTTGAAAGGATAACTATAAGTGATAAACTTTGTGCTACATTGTGAAAATCAAATATTTGACACAGATAAAGACAATAACGAGGGACAAACCTTCCAACAAGCAGAAAAGATATACGGGGCATTGACAATATAATAAGTAACTGTTTTCTCCGGGTAGTTTAGGTCATCGATGGAAGACATAATAGTCAAGATCTGTAACAAAAAGGAAAATGGCATCAAAGTTTAGAAACATAACTTCATCATGAAACGCAGAACAAGGGAAAGGAGAAATCACAGGCAGGAAGCTATAGAACAACTTGTTGTCAATATACCTTTATTTGGCTTAATGCTGAAAGCTTCAGGCCAGTCATGTCTAGAATCTTTATACATTTGCTAATGTGCTTATCATACTTTTTACTTGCAGCAGGCTACAAAAAATCAATTATGAGTATGAAAATGGACATAAAAGGAAAAGGTAAAAAGGAATAGCAAGTTTGTTGTCACCAAAATGACACGATCCCGATATTCATTGATCTGAATGTACGATTGTACATAATAATGAACCTGAAAACAAAGAAAAAAAATTGAAGACAAGGACGATGTTGAAGTGATGTTAAGCAATCAAAACACAGAAGGATTTAATTTGCATGTGAAAAAGGTTTATGAGGGAAAGATGGGCAATGAAAAAGATCTGTATTTCCTTCCAACACCAAAATTTTGAACTAACTGATCACTTCAATCATGTCTTCTCCAACAAAAATAAAAAATTAATATTTTATTTTTCAGGTAAGTCTTCTTGATATTGAATAATTTATTTTTATCTACAGCTACTGTATATAAGAATTTCATTCTCGAGTGTGAATATGTGTCGATATCACGTCTTGTCTGTTATTCAAGTTGTGTTTTATTTCATTTCCCCCATCTATTACAGCGATACAAGATAATGCCCTATTTATATTTCAGTGCTTAATTCATGTGGCACGTGAGAATCTCTCCCTTGTACTGCCTCTCAAAAAGGTCGCATGGCACCTGTTGGACCCTCTCATTATGGATTGGTTCAAGTTAGATGGCAACAATCTTCTCCCTTTATCAGTGGGTGAAATTGCATGTCTACATTCGCTTGGAGATTAAGAATTACCAAAACTTGCAAAAAAAAAAGTTATATACGGCAGACATATTAAAGCATTAATTGTAAATGAAAAATAAATTTGGACAAGTTTCCAAATTTTAGTGGATCATCACGTGTTGAAAAAAAGCAATATGAATACGAAGGTCCTGGCAGCAAAACTGAACTTCAGGGGATTTCATCTACAGCCGTACAAACTTGATACATAACACATTTTCAGAGTTAAAATTATGCTGCTACATCATGTGTACATGGGTAGATATATAAATATGAAAAAGAAAATCTGGGGTGAATGCTTCAAAGAAAGAGAATAAAACAATTATCAATAAGCCTTACAGAAGCTTTGTCAGAAGTGCTTAGACCTACTCCAACAGCAAAAATGGGGAGACCCTATTTAAAAAAGGCACCATTTGTTAGAATGAGCGCATAATTTCGGATCTAAAGAAAGTAAACTATCTCTAACTAGTTGATGAAGTATAACTGAACCTGTTCCAGTAGCTTCAAATGCAGCACGAGTGTATGAAAATATAAATATAAATTGCAGATCAAATTTAATAATGAGAACCTCATTTGAGTAACCCGATAATCCTATAAGCTGTGAATCACGTATTGCTCGGTAAAGATCGGTGGGAACAATGGGTTTCTGCAACAAGAAATAATGGTAGAATCAGAAAGGAAATATTGGTGAATGACATCCTCACCCACCCTCCTCCTAACACACTAATGGAAGATAAATTATCGGCGTGCCTGAGCTCATGCACATTACATTCTGTTAAGCCTCCAATCCGTTTCACCTATGCTAGAAGGAACAAGAAGAAATGAGAAGCCTGTTCTTCTCTTTTCAATTTGGACCTATTATAAATTATGTCCTTCTCTTTTCAGTTTGAGTCTTATCAAATAGGTATCAGAGCTTGTTCGATCCAATGGCGCAAAAGAAAACTGACAGCAGGGTAGAAGCAATGGAAAAGGAGATAGAGGAAGTGAGGGCAGGCATGCAACGTTTGCCTGGTTTGGAGAAATCGGTGAAGCATCTCAACCAAAATGTGGCAAGGATTCTACAATCCTTGGAGGAAACCCAGAAAGCCGTAGCAACACTTGTCAATCCCAGGACTGGGCTAGGCAAGTGTCATAGAAGGGTCTGCTCCATATAGTGCACACCGGGTGGAACATCGAGCATCTGAAAGGGGAAAATGGCAGGAAACAAACCATGACGAAGAGGTGGGAATTGAGCAGGCCAAGGAGGAAAATAATTGGCCGAGAATCAGTAAATCGGAAATGCCCATCTACGTCGGAGAAAACCCAGATGAGCTAAGAGATACTTCGAAGTTGATGGTCTCAACGAAAGGGAGAAATTGGGCGCGGTTGGGGTTAGCTTGGATGGCGACGCCCTCGCTTGGTTGCAGTGGACGGAGGCGAGGACTCCCTTTCGCAACTGGGACCAATTCCGGCTGAAATTATTGCTGCGGTTCCGGCCGACCCAAGAAGGGAACATCTGTGAAAAAATTCTGGCAGTACCGAATTCAAGAGGAATTTCGAGGCATTGGCAGCGCCAGTAACGTGCATCACAGAGGAAGTACTGGAGGGAATTTTTATTAATGGGCTGAAACCAGATGTAAGGGCTAAAGTCAGGGTGTTGGGCCCAAATGGATTGGGCCAAATCTTGGATGTGGCCCAAAACGCATTGAGGACCGAAATAATTTAATGGAAAATTTCATAATTAGAAGGGAGATCGAAGTTTAAAATTTCAAATCTCACTTTTTAAAAATTTATTTATAAATAAATAAATAAAATATATATTTTATTAATTAAATATATTAAGGTCACGATTTCATATAATTTGATCTCAAATTCCATATAATTGGTCACAAACAACAATTTTTATATCACAAATTATTTTACGGTTACAATACAACAATTTTATAGGTCACAATTTATTTATCGGTCACAAAGCAAAAATTTATACGACATAATTTATTTATCGGTCACAAATATATCAAATTAATAAGTCACATATTATTCATTGATCACAAATCACAACTTTTATGTCATAAATTATTTTACGGTCACAATTCAAAAAAATTATACAATTTGTTCATCGATCACAAATAAAAAATTTATACGTCACAATTTATTTATCGGTCACAAATCCTAAGTATTATATGTTACAACTTATTATACAGTCACAAATTATCGGTCACATATTAACAATTTTTTAGATCACACAATATTTCTTGATCACAAATTATCGAATTTCAAGGACGCATTTTAATAGTTAATCACAATGAATCAAATAATTAGTCATATACACCAAAACACCTCATCCCCCATTTCGATCCACCACCAATACTTAGTCACAAATCAATCAAATAATTGGTGACAAATACTATCCCCCGCCTCCACCACAACCACAACATCACCACCAACTAGATTCAATAAACTCCCAACAAAAATCATTACAACCACCCCTGCCATCGTCCCCACCAGCCCATCGTCGCCGCCATCACAATCTTTGCAACACCACCATCACCACACCGCACCAGCAACACCACCGCACATACCACCAATCACCACCACACAGTCACCACCACACACCACACACCCCGCACCCAACCTCAACCACCGGACATAGCACCGTACCCAACCATCGCATCCAAAACAACCACCGCACACAACACAACACCACGCCCAACCACACCGCACCTAACCACCGCGACAGCTCCACCACCGGACATAGCATAGTACACAACCACCGCACACAGCATCCAACCACCGCATTAAAATAATAATAATAGTAAAAAAAAGAAGCGCCCAAAGGAAAGTCATCGCCCCTGCGCCGTGATTAGTCGTCGGCATCAGTCGCGGGCAGCGTCGACCGAGGGAGACGGAAAAGAGAGACGAGAGAGAGGCATGGAAAAGAGAGAGAGAGAGATAAGGGAAAGAGTTCGCGACGCTGTCGTTCACAGCAGCGTCAGCTGGCAGTCGAAGCAGCGACGAGCTCCGCTGTGTCTCCGACGGCGACTGTGCGAGGGAGAGGGGAGAGAAAGACGAGATAGAGGCGGGGAAGACAGGGAAGAGAGAGAGGAGGGGAAGAAGATCGATAAAATTATGGTTTTATGTTTGGATAATTATGATTTAGATAGAGAAGATAGATAAATTAATATCTGATTTTTGTATAAATAAAGTTTATATCTGAAATTTGAAATTGATCGTTTAAAATTCTGTTTTTGTGTAATTTCCACATAATTTAATTAAAATGGCAAGGGAGGGACCGATCCATAAGACAAACAGATCGCTCGCAGTCCCAAATCACTGGGAAGTGAGGAAATAAGATTCGTTCTCAATGCAATATGTGATGGTAGGAGAAAAATTAATTGGGTCGACTAAGGACCCGCCATTCAAACTCATGTTCGACGCCGAATGGCAGCGACGAAGGGAAAAATGGTTTGTGTTTTTGGTGTGACGAAAGACATACCATAGGTCATCAATGCAAGAGGTGAGAGCTTAAGGTTCTATTGTTGCAGGAGGATAATTGGATGAAGGAGAAACCGAGTCGTCAGAGGAGGAAGAGCCATAGAAGTAGCTGAAATGGTGGAGCTCTCTCTAATTCAAGGGGACGGTGAGGCAAAGGGAATTGACCATGCGAACATACGATTTCATATCACTAGGGTTAGTCCAATCACTGAAATTGCCAACCATTGTTACCACAAATTATGGGATCTGGTAAGTCTGTCGAGGGGAAGGGAATCTGTAAGGAGGTCGCATTGGAAATGTAAGGGCTGACAGTAGTAGAAAATTTCCAGCCTCCGGAGTTGGATGGCACGGATGTGGTGTTAGGAATGCAATGGTTGGGTAGCCTGGGCTCCATGGAGGTTAATTGGAAACGACTTACCATGAAATTTCGGATGGGGGAAATAGGGATAGTGCTGAAGGGGAATCCAGAATAAAACCAGAGTTTCGTTAAAAGCCATGGTGAAGGCTCTAGAACACGAAGGCCAGGGAATATGGGTGGAAAATGCACCGACACCAAAAGAAGAGAGGGAAATGAGAAGAATTTGTTATAAAAAACAATAAGATACAGCGAAGGAGACAAAAAAATAACGAAGAAAATGAATATGTAGAAGGATGAAGACTTGAACCCGAAAAATATATCGTTGTCCTCAAACGATATTTGCTTTCTCTACAATGCATTTAAGGATTGATATTGGCAAATAGTTTGTAGGATTAATCAAGCCTAATTGAAGAACACCAAAAGTAAAGTGTTTTTTCAAGGCGAACAAGTGAAAAAATGGAAATTTAATTATGTAAAGTAACAAAAACATTTCAAGGTTTTTGGATAAATAATGGAATGAATTATTATTATTATTTTGGAATGAAAACTATCATGTATTTATAGTTTCCAAACTCAAGTGAATAGGTGCGTTGATTCACTAATAAACCACCAAATATTTTTGAAAAAATCCAGCCAATGGTAAAAAAACTTGAACTATGGAACCGCATATCTTCGATGACATTCTAGTATAAAGTATACAGTAAGGATGGAAAAGAGCATGAATAGCACTTGGGAATGGTGTTTCAAGCCCTGCAGTTACATCAGCTGCACGCCAATGTCAAGAAGTGCTCTTTCGCTCAACCACAAATAGAGTACTTCGGCCACCTAGTGTCAGATAAAGGTGTGGCTGCCGATTCTAGTAAGATATCAGCCATGGTGAACTGGCCGACACCACGAACTCTTAAGGAATGTCATGGTTTTCTGGGTTTGACGGATCAAAGGTTTGTGTCCGGTTATGGAGCTATATCTTGGCCACTCACACAACAACTAAAGAATGATCCATTTGGGTGGACACCGGAGGCTGAGATCTTCCTGCTTTCTCAATGATGTTTGTAGTAGAAACCGTTGCATCGGGTTTCGGTCTGGGGGCAGTTTTGATGCCAGAACGGCAACCTATTGCCTTTTTCAGTCAGGTGTTGTCCACCAAATCAGAGCAGAAATCGGTTTATGAGAGGGAGCTAATGGCCATAGTGTTGGCTATACAAAAATGGCGGCATTACCTGTTGGGACGTCAATTTATGGTGCGAACTGACCAACAGAGCTTAAAGTACTTGTTGGAACAAAGAGCAGTGCCGGGGGAATTTCAACGTTGGGTCACTAAGTTGATGGGATATGAGTTCGAGATTCAATATCGATTCGGAATGGAAAACAAGGCCGCCGATGCGTTGTCCCGAGTCTCTTCCCCAATAGAGTTCTAAGCCATCACTTTTCCAATGGTAGTGGATGTCCAAATGATTATGGAACAGGTGGCCACTGAATTTCTGCTCTCAAAAATTAAAGACAAGTTGCAAGTTGACCTAGATTCCCACCCGCGTTTTTCACTATAATAGGGCAAATTGCTATATAAAAGGCGTCTAGTACTTCCTCAATCCTCTCAAGCACCCGTTTACTGCCTCAAGGGTTGCAGCCATGTGGTGAAACTTCATGGGATTCTGCGCTCTGTTGTCTTGGATCGCAATAAGGTCTTCTTCAGCCATTTTTGGACAGAATTGTTTAGGTTACAGGGCACCTTTCTCCGTCAAAGCACGGCCTATCACCCACAAACGGACAGACAGACAAAGGTTGTAAACAAATGGGTGGAAACTTATCTGCGGTGTTTCACGTTTGATAAACCTCGGAACTGGAGTACATGGCTACCTTGGGCTGAATATTGGTACAACACTACTTTCCGCGCATCTACAAAAACTACTCCATTCCGGGTCGTCTATGGTAGGGACCCTCCCCCATTAATCCGATATGGCATCCACACAGCCATATCAGCTGTAGAACAGCAGCTGCAAGATGGGGATAAGGTTTTGGAAGAGTTGAAAATCCATCTACTCCGAGCTCAAACCAAAATGAAGTTGGCAGCTGATCAGCAGAGGAGAGACATTGAGTTCAAGGAAGGTGACTATGTCTATGTAAAGTTAAAACCTTATCGTCTGCGATCCTTGGCAAAGAAACCCAATGAAAAGCTCCGAAGTACTTTGGTCCATTTAAAATCATCAGATCAACTGGAGTTACCCCCTACTGCTACAATTCATCCGGTCTTTCATGTTTCTCAACTTAAAAGCTCAGGGGAATTCAGTAGTTAGCCAGCCACTTCCCACACACTTGGACGCCACTTTGGAATGGGTTGTCGAGCCAGATCAAGTGCTTGGGGTGCGCAAAGTAGGCAGCGAGCAGAAAAAGAAGTATTAATCCAATGGAAGGGGCTACCTGAAGCTGAAGCAACCTGGGCATCAGCCAGCTCCATCAAACAGCATTTCCCTAACTTTCACTTTGAGGACAAGGTGATTTTGGAAACCGGGGGTATTGTTAAGCCTCCCATCCGTTTCACCTATGCTAGAAGGAACAAGAAGGATTGAGAAGCCAATAGAAGATAGAATAACAGCATTCGGTTAGAGGGTAAGTGGGAGGAAAAATCTGTTAGGAAGAGGGGTTATAAATAGAGACAGGAAAGGAAAGAATAAGAGGGGACAATTAGAGTGGGGAAAAGGACTTTAGTTGTTATTTTCTTATCTGTAATTCTCTGCATTTTCAATCAAAGATCTATTTAAAATTCTGTTCTTCTCTTTTCAGTTTGAGTCTTATCAAATTCTTCACACCACTTTCCTAAAATTGCCAATAACACAGAACATGAGCAGATTATCACTCACCGCCAATATATCATCAATATCGTTTTGCACCCGCCACTTCAAACAATCAGCCAACTGAAATATCATCACCATCAACATTTCTGTAAATTAGAATTTAGCGAATAACAAAATTTCACATAATGAGGACTAATATAGAAACAAGAAAATTCTTTATCTAACCATCTTGTAGGCCTTCATAACATTTCCCTCTCTCGCCTTCAGAAAACGAACTAAAGGTTCTCTGGGATATCCTTGATGAACATTCTGAATAGGTAAAAGAACTGATAAGAATTTCCATACAAACAACCTAACAGGATTTCAATTGTAAGACAGATGTAAATAGATACTATGTAATGAGAAAAGGAACGAAACTATAACTGCAGGTGGTAAAGGAGATGGCCAAAAGTTAATCCGAAAAGCAAATTTAAACAAAATGATACATATATGTGTAGGAGCAGTACAAGGAACCATTGCAACAAGATGAAGCAATGGTATTATTCTTGGATCATTAATGAGAAAGTAAAATGATACTCATCAGATTGCGTATTCGGGAAAAAACCCAAGAAAACACGAAAAAATAGCATATAAACAAAAATCGACTGGGAGCATGAACACATCCAGTTTACACAATGAAAGAGCATACAATATATAACTTGTTTGCGTAGAACTTAAGTCACAAAAATAAAATAAAAGAAGATTTTGATCACTGTTAAGAAGCAGATCAGGTAGAGAAAAATACTTAAAAATAAATAAACAAGAAATGAAAGAGAAGGGACATCAATGCAAACCTGAAAAGTTCTCTTGAGTGGCTCATCAACTGAATAAATTTCCCAAAGAAAATCGTCATAAATAGAAAGAGAGAGAAATTAAGAGAAAGGTTTGTAAAATAAAGATCAATAAGAGCAGACCTTCCTCCATTAATGCTTCAAATTGATTAATGGCTTCTTCTGGAACCACACC
Organism: Fraxinus cuspidata; assembly: GCA_903798385.1. Lineage (NCBI taxonomy): Eukaryota > Viridiplantae > Streptophyta > Magnoliopsida > Lamiales > Oleaceae > Fraxinus > Fraxinus cuspidata. The sequence goes on along the minus strand of CAIGRP010086695.1, from coordinate 77,413 downwards.
CATTTCTTCTTCTTCTTCTTCTCAACAGAATGTAAATTTTGCTGTTGAAGAATCAGTAGTATTATTCAACTTGTAATTGGATATATTCGATGCATATATATAAATAATTGAACTGTTAGTTAGAACAAGAACACCAGGAAGAGCGAGAATGCTAATTAAAGACTCCACTTATATTCTAAAATAAGAGAGAGAGAAAGGTATAGAGGTCAAAATTCAAGAAAGGCGACCCCCCTCCCCATCGTTTACCTCAAAAACCCGTTTAGAAATATTCTTAAATTCTTCGCATTTTGAATAATTGAAGCAAATAATACAAGTCTTTTGTTGTTTTCTTGGAAAGAAATCAATTCTTTTCTACCTTGTGTAAAAGTTGAACTTGAAGTAGAAGATTTACTGTTGTGACTATTTTACACCTATTCATAACGGGAAAATACTGTAAGAACGACAGGAATTTTTAATAGTGCCTAACTTTTTACATATTGATAAATTCCTAAATTTAATTTTTTACCTACCTTCTTGAATAGGTACAAAATATGTACGTGAACAATATTCATTAGTACCTAACGTTTTACATGTTGATAATGTCATGTTTGGTGGGTTGTTATGTTTTCTATATGTTTGAAACTAATTTGCATGTCCCCCACTAGTCATTAATTAGGTGAGATGAAATGTTGGTGTGTGAATGAGATAGATTAATTCACTTGTTAAGTTTTGGATTTCTATTTTAGAGGGTTAACATTGTTAAAATGAGTAACTCGAATATTTATATGTTGGTCCACATTTCGATAATTAGATGATGTGGGATTTATCCCTTTACATACCCGCAAGATGGTGACTGGTTTTAAGTAGATCAATTTTAAAATTTGTATGCTCATTTTTTTAGTTTTAGTCAGAACAAATTACTCATCTGAGTTTGATATGCCATAATACCTTATTAAGATTATGCATTTCATCTTAAAAGATCAACCTTATTAAAATAATTAATTAGTCTAGATTTTGGTAATTAGTCGATGTGAAATTTATTTCTTAATAACACTAATTTTGTGTTTATTAAGCCTTAGTTTGACTCTCATTAAACAAACAAAAAAAAATTTGAATAGGAAAACGTATGTTATCAACTTTTTTTAATAAAGCAGGAGCTCAAGGGTGACATCAAACTATTTAAAGTTTGATAAATAATTGGGCTCAGCAGGGTGTATTTATGGGCCCATTAGAGTAATTGAAAGGAATAGGAACATGCCAAATGCAATCCTTGGGGTGCAACTGTCAGATCGCATTCAATTCAGGACCGAAAGTCGCGTTTTGTGGGACACCTACCTTCAGAGGTCGCATCTAATCTATTTTGGATTGTCGATGGATTTATTTAATAATAAATTTAAAAGTACACGAAATAAATATTTTCCATAATTGTTTTTATAGGTGGAATTTTATATGCGATTGTTTTTTTTATCTTTTTCGCGCTTTTCACTTTTTTCGTCAACAAAGACTTGCGAAATTCCTTTCAAAGTGGAATTAGGATTCCCACGAAGTCTCTTTCATTGGGATCATGACACCATTGCTTGAGATTTTCATCTTGATGTACATTTTCTAGATTTTAATGAGATATTAAAAATAAACATAAACATAAACATAAAAATTTGTATAGTTTGACATTTGACGCAATGTCTCTAGAAACAATGGAGTGAAAATTTAATTAAGTATTGTCTAGCAAGGTAAAATTCAATCAAGCATCGAGGACGTACAGTCCTTTTGTTGCTACAATACAGTTTAATCGTACGCTTGGTACCTTTTTATAACCTTGAAAGAGAAATTAAATTATAATATTTTTTAACTAACAATTTTTTTTTTCCAAAACTGAGTCTTATATTTAAAAAAGTAACTCTTTAGTCCGTTCAATTGAATTTGTTACCAATTCGGCTTGGGGTGAATTGGGTTAAAGAAGACATTTTTTTTTAATTCTTTTATTATTACTAGTCTTTGCACATGCTGAATTTTCTTTAAGGTAATACTAGTGAATTAGATGTGTTGGATTCTCGTGTAACTAATGTATGCTTTAATCTAGTTGAATTATCGCATTCAGAATTTGTGGTATGGACAAGAGATAAAAACAAATGTTTGTTTTTTTACTAACTCGTTTTTAAGTATTGTATGGAAATGCATTACAAACAAGCCAGTTTAAATATATCGAAATAAATTCAAAATTTGATAGTTTTGATCTTGTATGAAACGAGTATCGGTAGAACTAAAGAGAATCTAAAATTACCACATGATCCACATGTAAATTTAGTGACTTCAGCTTACTGACGTTTGAATCTACTAATACTATTATATTGATTGGATCTTTAATGTTTTAAACACTTGGCTTTTCCTCTTAATCATTTGTAATCTCCAAAACTTTGCCGTAGCTCCTCTTATTCAAAGCTACTCTTAACATCTGCACCTGAATACTAGAGGCCAACCATAGCGAAAAGCAACATAATAAATGAATAGAAAGATAAAACTCCCAAACTGAAAAAAGCAATGTTGCAGCAATAAGCTTTAGACCTTAGGCGGAAAGTGGAAGGACTTTCCAGAGCGACATAAACTTCTCCTGAAGTAATGCCATAGTCATTTGAAGTCCATCTTTTGCAAGAAGCAATTTCTCATATTGTAGGGGAATAGCATAAGATGGTTGTGTGCTATACTTGAACTTTCTCATTTTGAATTAGGTTTGGTCGAGAGAGGAGCTCCAAAAGTAGATGACTTGTAGAGAGATAGAGAGAGTAATGAACAGTAACTAATGGCTCGCAGTGTGACAATGAGGACTTAAAAAAAATTGTAACCATAACTAAGGGATTGCAATGTGAAAACGAGGACCGTTAAAAAAAAATTGTCCGTGTTGCGCGGACACCAAGTTTGTGCGAACAAGAGGTGCCTGGTGTCGACGCAACGCGGACCCTTTTTTTTAACAATAATCTACGATAAACCTTTATCAAAACAAAATCATTTCTATCTTGTATATTTAAAAGTTTACAATACATTTAAAAATAAAATTAACCAAATTTATAAACACTTATTTTTAAGAATGAATAGTGGTGGATGGATCATCTCATTTAAGGTACTAGGAATATCATATTCTACTCTTTTTTTTTATGTCCTTTCCTATTGTGTTTTTTGAATTTGTCTTTTTGTTTATTTAAATATATAGGTAGGGCTGTCGTGGTCTGTTTCGGTTCTCTTTAGAACCAAAACAAACCCAAAATTTTCGGGTATTTAGTAAATGAAACTGTCGGGTCTAAATTTACTTATGGAACCGTTCGGGGTCGGTTCCATTCGGTTTGGTTCGGTTTCGGGGTTCCGTACAATAATTAAAAAAATTATATTACAACAACGCTATATTAATTCGACTATGACATATTCAATCTTAACTCTTACAAAATAACGTAGTCCAATCTTGTTATATCTTTTGCACCTCTCTTTGTTGTGTTTTTCATAGATTTGATTGTTAAAATCACATGAAGATGAAGATGGCTAATTCACAATAATAGAACTGTAGAAACGATATTACGGTAGAATAAGAGAATTGAGTGAAATTTAGGTCAATTTGATTAAGTTGAGCTTGACTGGAGATAAAAAAAAATAGTAAAATCATATTTTAGGTTTTGACTATTAATTAGTTAGCAATTTATTGTAAAAAAATAAATAATTTGACCTATTTAAGATAAAAAAATTAAAAATTTAGGGAGATTCGGTTCTTATTCGGTTTAGAACCGAGAATCGAACCGAACCCGTCGGTTCTCGATTCAGATACCTGTTCTAGTATTTAACTTAGAAAGAACCGCTTGATTCGGTTCAATTCGGTTCGGGTCCGATTCGATTCGAGAATTTTGTCCAACCATATATATGGGAAATAATGTCTTCTTACACTACTTTAGTACAACTTCTTAATGGATATCGTAACGTAGGTTTATTTGTGCTAAATATTCTAGACGAGATTGCATGAAAAAAAGTTGATAAAGTGAAACGTCAAGCAAAGATTGGCGAATAATATGCAATTGTCAATAGGGATGACAACCAATAAATTATAAAAAGTCGAGGTAAAAAATGTCAAGAACTGAAAATTAGGGATAGAAGTGCAAAAAGGTGTGAAAGTTGGGACAACTGCCATAATTTACACATTTTCGTGTATTATGTAATTCAATTTTATGAATTTTTTTTCATGTTGTGATCTTAACTATTCATTTTCAAACAAGCAATATGATGTTATTTGCATTGAACTTATATGATTTTAAGGGAAAATTGAAGTAACGGTCCTTCACCTTTTCAATTTTTGTAGACTTTACCCTAAATTTTAATTTGAACCAAAGAAGGACCTTAACATTTCATAAATATGTAGCAGAAGTCCAAATGGACCAATTGACCATTAGTTGACCCCAAAAATGTAAAAAATAAGTATTTTGATACTTTTTTTCATGTTGTGATCTTAACTATTCATTTTCAAACGAGCAATATGATGTTATTTGCATTGAACTTATATAATTTTAAGGGATAGTTGAAGCACCGATCTTAACATTTGCAATTTTTGTAGACTTTATCCTAATTTTCAATTTGAACCAATGAATGTCCTTAACATTTCATAAATATGTAGCAGGAGTCCAATGTTGACCCCAAAAATGTAAAAAATAAATATTTTGATCATTTGAAGAGAAGACGTTTTCGTCAATCTCGTGTAAATTAAATTGAAAAAAAAAATAGAAAAGAAAAACCTCTCCCTTCCCCACCCCAACCCCCCGAACCACCATCTGCTCCTCTTCCCAAATCTCTGTTGTTCTACCTCTCCCTCTCCTCCTCTGCCATCACTACCAAAGATCGGTGGGCTTCCATTTATTGAAAAGTTGTTTATGTAAAGAATCTAACGCCCACCATTTCAATTTCAAATGGCCCGCCACAATTTATGAAGCCATAGTACATCCCACTGCTTTGGTGCATAGCTACTAGTTTAACCAATTCAACAACCCAATTTACTCATCCCATTATTGATTCAATCCCATAGTTCATCTGAAATTTTCTTGAATTATTCTTGTAATTTTTCCCACTAGTTACGAATGTCACACAAACGGATTGTATAAGTTTTGGAAAATCACTGCTGCAAAGTGAGTTCTTTGGTTCGAGGGCAACTTTGGAGTCCATTGACATTTCTGTTAGTATCTAATCTAGTTGCAATACAGTAAAGTGCAGAAATAAAACTTATCGACCGATCGAGTCTCGTGACAGCACGATGTCCTAAAGCGAAATTGCCCGTCGATAACTGCTGCGACCTCTATGGACAATCACTTCCAGGATACAACGATCAAATGAACCAATTGTGCAGCAATCACAAATGGTTTTCAGAACTCTCAAGTGTACTCCAAAAATATGTAAAATTGAGTATAATATTTTTTTACTGAATAGGAATAAACAATTTCGTTTTTGTTGTTTTTTCTAATGCCCAAATGTGTGTTTATATAGGCAAAAAATTGATGTAACTCCCTACACCATGATCTAGTATTATATGCAGGTTTTATGGTTAGTGATAATGGGGTGTTAATATTGGGGCAGTTAAAAACGGCCATATTTTACTGGCTAGTTGACCCATTTGCATGGGATAAAATATTTTTCAAATCAGAGACGTCATTTTGACAAGCTAGTTAAGACTTCTCTGAATTTATTGGCCAAAGGTGGTGGAAGTGATATTGTATTTTCTCTCTATTCAGCCATTGTAAATTTTTTTCTTCAAAGTGATAGAGTAAAGCCTGCAAGAGAAATTTATAAATGGTGGGTTTATGTTTCTCTCTCGCACACAAATTTGGAAACTATGTGTTTCTTGAACAAGTTGGATGAAAAATTTAGAATAATCTGGAGGTGCAATCTTGAACAATCCTAGGTTTGATTTTGTTTTGGGATGGAGGTGGGGATACGATGGGGAAAGAAGATTAAATGGGTGGAGAAAGGTCGTCGGAATGGACGGTGGCGAGTGGTGGCGGTCAGATAGTTTATTTGGTTTGGTTTATGAGTTAGGGTGGGGTCAACAAGGGAGATGATTGAACAATTTTTTTTACTTCTTTTTTTTTTTCTTTTGCTTTTTACCTTGTTTTAATCATTTTAATGAATAAAAGGAAATAAATAGCAAAGTTACTAATTTACCCTTTTAAATTTGGTCAAAATCAATTTCTTTGGTCAACTAACGATTAATTGGATGGGAACCATCCATTTGGATTTCCGCTACATATTTCTGAAAGATTATAGATATTCCCTGACACAAATTGAAGGTTAGGGTAAAGTTTATAAGAATTAGGAAATGTTAATGCATTTCCCTAATTTTATATTTTTTTTCAAAATTGACAACATTATGAAAATAATTTGTGTTCAGATATCATTTATTGTATTAAATAGAACGATGTTGTTACGCTTCGCAACCGAGGTTCCAATTAAAGACCATGTCATATTCCACGTGGAGATATGAGTCAGATATGACAAAGTCCACGAAAACTCAATTGGTCGAAGTAAAGAAATCAAAGAAGAAGTTGATGCTCTCTGTTCCAAAACTCCCATTTGGACGAAGCCCTTGCTCTATCCAAAGCTCTCTTTGATTGAAGCATTTACTGCTTTTAGAAGATCTGCAGACAATTTTTAGGAATGATTGATGTAACGTTTGTAATAATGAATGTGAGGGTGTCATCCTAGGATGTAGGGTGGTTGATCCGTTATCAATGTATTAAATGCATAACAGATTGGGTGATATGAGGCTTCGACCTGGGAGATGAGGCTACTTAGTTCTTATCGAATGGCTACCACTTCGGCAAGAACTCTATAAATAAGTAAATGTTGTAACATTTGAATTTAATGTAACTTTTGATGCTAAAAACCACATTCGAACTTCTCTCTTGGTTATTTCATAATTATGTGCTTGAATTAAGATTATTCATATTTTAGTTGAGTTGTATGTAATTAGTTGTTTATATGCAATCATCACGCTCATAAATGCCATCTCTAATTAAAATGTGTTGGAATTTGCTCGTGCGGATGCGAGTGAGCTCAATATCTGTTGTCCACGTGACCGTTACAAAAAAAAAGGGGATTGGCGCACTTTGTGGGAAACCACACATTCAACCACGAAGAACTCGTGAAGAAAGCTGATAAGGAAATATATTTTGAAGTTTCTTGCCTTGGAAGAAAATGAGTCGTTCTTAAAGAATGAACCGCCAAATATTTCAAGGGGAACCCTTGTTAGATTCCAATATATTCCTTGAAAAATGAATATCATCTGCATAGAAGGAAACAAGATATTGCTTTCTAAGAGGACGTTACCATGATTTTGACAATGAAGAGTAATTTGTCCGCATCCAATATGTAAGAGTTGGCACATTGTACTGAAAAGTTGCAGTGTTGACCAGTTCTCTATTAGAATTTGTGATTTGTCCTTATCGCAGAAATAGTTAAAAGTGATACTAGTACACTTGAAATGTATTGAACAGATCATGTGTTGAGTTTAATTATATAGCATGATTGTTCAGAGAATTAAATTTCACTTGATTGTCATATATTTCATCTAAATCCCTTGACAAAGTTATTTATATCTTTTTTTTTTGTGATTTTAATGATTTTTTGATTCATCAATGGGTGAGATTAATTTGATTGATCAAATATCTCGCTGAGTTGGGAACTTGAGAATGAGTGAAGTAAAGAACATGAATTCATGTCGGCAACCGTCGTCCTGAAAAATGGGTAGAGTGACTACTTAAATATTTTATAATTGAATGATTAAAATCCGAGTTCAGAGTTTAGCGAGAACTAAACTTCGATATATGTGATTGATTGACATGACCGCTAAAGAAAGTGGTACTAACAATTAGTGAGATAATTAGAAGGGTAAAACGGTTATTTATGCTCAGGCCTAATTGTCGAAACTCAAATGGGAATAAAATACATATACGATATGTCAGATGAAAGTATTACAGATTTATTGGTTGCTGTGATCTTATATATTTCAACAATCCAGTCTTTTACTATTAGTGTAAAAACAAAGACTAATACTTAGATTGGGTGGTCTAAGGTCAATTAGAGATGATCTAATTATTGGAGTTTGGATAATATATGTCCGATCAGGTTCTTGTAGTAGCTCTATAAAGTATTGAGACTTAATTATGGTAATTATAATAATTTTGAGTTTAATTGTAATTACAATAAAGTTTTGTACTTAGTTGTAATTGCTATAAAAATTCCAAACTTAATTATAATTGTAATTGATATTCTAAGATTAAACATGTAATTAAATGTATATTAATTGGGCGTGAATTTTAATTAAAACTCCTATTTGAAATTGGAATTATTATTGTATATGAATTGAAACATCTTTATCTCTATAAATAGAGACTAGATAGACGTAGAAATCTAAGAACAATCATAATACATAATTTTATAGTGTTCAAATTGGAGAGAGAGATAGAAAGTGAGAAAAATAATATTTTTCTTATTGTCCAGTCAAAGAATTAGTTTCTTAATTTAATTAAAAGAATGTGCTCACATACCGGTGTAGTCTCAACTTTGAAGAATATCATAGAAGATTTGGAGGTTTAGATCGTCAAGTTCTTGGAATTAAAAGGCTGGAAGCTCGTGATTCGTAAAAGAGTTGGAAATTTATGATTTAGAATTAATTCAAGAATTAGTCATCAAATTTAAGTGAATATTTGAAACTCTAATCCCTCATATAACATACACATGAATATTTAGACGACCTTGTTTATTGAATTAATTTTTTTTTTAATTTCTAGATAATTCTGCTTCTGCATTCCAACATGATCATCATTTGACGTGCCTTCATAGCATACTCAATTCTACAATATTAGCATCTTGTCATATTTACCCAACTATACAACGTCGCCTTACGATCGCATTTCTAGTAAACAAATAACGCGACAAGGCTAAAACCAATGCACACGAGTTAGAACACGAGACATTGAGAGTGCTTGCCTCAATTACTTACTTTATCCTTAATGTAGCCTGTGAAGCATAGGAATGATCATCGGTAACCTCAGGCCTAAGTTCGATGGTAATCAGGCCAGAATATGGTATATGTTTCCAAGGGGTCTCACATTCTCTATGTATTCGCATATTCCTTTTTCCGTATAATAGTATACAAATACTACCTTTCTTCAAATGATTGATGTGATCGTCATGAATAATTATTTATACACTTATAAATCTGGTTTTCAAACCAGCGATTATATTTATGCAGATTTCAAATTACCTTTAACTTTCATGTTTTACTTGATCAAAACAATAATTCATTCATATTGATAGAGAAACTATGATTAAACGGTCCTCTTCGAATAATTCGTCCAACTAAGATAAAGAAGAGTGAAATTTCTGGGTGAGATTCGAAAGGATATTTTTTTTTTTTAAATTGGATCGCTACCATTTTAGTCATCATGAAAAAATTAAAATACAATAATGTCTGCTTGTATTGTTCATAAAAGTCAAAGTCGGAGAGAATCACGACAGCTTTCATTGATTAACGTTTATCACAAGTTTATAACTCGTCGTTGTTTCTTAACCCACGAAATCATCAAAAGCCAAAGGCTTCGGTCAACTAGCAGCACTTTTACAACGTACATTACTAGATTTCTTCACCAAAGCTTGACTCTTTCTCTCGTCATTTTGGCCGGAAAATATGGCGTCAAACCTTACGATAAGCACCGGAGAAGGAAATTCCGATCAGGGTTTTGGCTCAAGAGTTCATTATCAGGATCAGTGGGGGAATTTTAGCAGTGGTGTGATAAGCTCTGAGATTCAAGAAGAGTTTTCGAATGAATTGTTTGAGATTAACGATGGAGTTCCATTGAATACGATAAGAGAAGAAGTTGAAGGAAGTGTATTTTCGTTTGATTTTTTCAACAGGGATGATGTCGTTTATGTTGCAGTGGGGACAAGTGAAGAACCAAGCATGGATGCACTTAAGTGGACTCTGAATCATGCTGTGAATCCTTCTTCAACTCTTGTTTTTCTAATTCATGTCTTCCCTGAGACAAAATACATCCCTACACCATGTAAGCTCTCTCTCTCTCTCTCAACACACTAACATACACACACCCTACTGAGAAGTGTGAGTTTGTGAGTTGGGTTGTTCCGGCCGCCACATCCCGGTTTTTAGGTTGGCCGAGTTGGCGAATTCCTTTAACGATAGGTCATTCTGAATGGAGGAGAAGGGTATAGATATGAAACATCATTCCGATCTACTACTGCTGCTGCTATTTTTCCCTAGATAGACCTGCCCAGACTGCGGATCGCGGGCCATATGTCCCTTTGGGGAGGTCTGGCTCTGGCTATAGAGTTAGATAGGATGCAGTTGGACACATTTTGACTCCTCTAACGTGTCATACATGCAAACAAAGAAATCTTAAGTATAAAGAGGAGAAAATGTATTGTTCTACAGTTTAGGCAGTGGATGGCTTGGTCTAGTTTTCAGCGTACTGGTTGCTGTAGGTCGTCTCAAACCAATCATCTTTCAGTACCATTTTCATTAACTAAAGTTCAGTGTTTTTCCACAGTTAATTGTGTGATGCAACAGTGTCTAACAAATAAACGTGAATGTCCAAGTAACAGGTTATAGTTAGGCAGACAATAACAGAAGAATAAAAGAATAATCGGTATAGTATCTTTGGTTAATTCATCTTGTATCTCAAACCGTAAGAAATTCACATTTCTCAAACATTGACTCGTTGATTCTGTTGGCATGAGTTGTCTACAGGAAAATTAAAGGAGCAAATTAAGGGATATGAATTCCTTCATTATGGGGTCGACAGAATCAATCAGAGCCAAATTATCTATAATTATAGTTATAGCAAGATATGTGTATACCAAAAATATGAGTAATGTTTACCGTGTATATATACCATCACCATTGTAATTGATTGGTAGAACTTGAATACAATAAAATGGAATCTGAATGCTTTCTCCTCCAAAATTAACATGGTATTAGAGCTTGTGTATTGATCCGGCCAACAGTTCGGAAGAAGGAGGAGAAGGAAAAACGGAATTTCAATCTTTTGCACAATTCGGTTTTTTCAGCTTTGCGCGACCTCCACGAAATGGCTGTATCTTTCAAACCGTAACTCGGAATTGTGCAAGGTCGGTGGCGTTGGATTCGTATCGTCCGTATCTAGCTAGTTGTGTTTAGGGCTATTTTCGGCAACGTTTGGTGGGTTAAAATTCCCTTAAAGTCAGTTGTTCGTGTTTTTTCAATTTTCTTTTGCAGAAAACCTGTAAAGTAAGACACCCTTCACCATAGCTGAGGCAGACCCACATCTGGAAGAGTCTTCTATCATGTCTGAACTCACTACAAAGATGTCTGAGATACTGTCCAAAACCTCAGCTCCAACCCAGACTACTGACATGGCCACCGCACCAATCGGAATTAAGTTGGATGGGACCAATTACGCTCTGTGGTCTCAAGTGGTGGAAATGTACATATCCGGAAAAGAAAAGTTGGGGTATATCAATGATGATCTTCCCCAACCTCCATCGGCAGACCCAACCTTCCGCAGATGGCGCACCGACAATGCCATAGTGAAGGGTTGGTTAATCAATTCCATGGATCCATCATTAATTGGAAATTTCATTAGATTTCCAACGGCAAAAATGGTGTGGGACGCCATAGCAACAACCTATTTTGATGGGAGTGATGCCTCTCAAGTGTATGACCTCCGGCGCCGAGTAACACGCCTGAAACAAGCAGGCGGGTCACCGGAGAAATACTACAACGACTTGCAGGGTTTATGGAGAGAAATTGACTTTCGAAGGCCGAATCCAATGCAATGCCAGACAGATAATAAGAACTATAACACTATGGTACAAGAAGATCGAGTGTATATCTTTCTGGACGACCTGGATGATAGGCTAGATGGCACTAGAAGAGATATTTTGCAAATGAAACCATTCCCCACGGTGGAGCAAGCATATGCCCACGTCCGGCGGGAGGCAGTACGAAAATCAATAATGAGAAATGCCACAAGCGACGAATCGGGTGCTGTGATGGCATCCAAAGGCCTGAAGATTGGAGCACCTGCACCAAAGTCCTCCCAAAGTAGAAGGCTAAATTCCACTTCTAAATCAAAGGCTGCATCTGATGGGGAGAAATGCTCTTATTGTGGAGGTTCTAAACACACTCGGGAGACATGTTTCAAGCTCAATGGCTATCCGGATTGGTGGCACGAATTGCAGGCAAAGAAAAAACATGATAATGGCACATGAACTTTGGTGGGCCAAGTTGCTGCAAGTGACATGACTCTATCTCTAATTCTAGCTGAAGCTCACAATGCTATTGCGCAGGAAAGCTACAATAATGCAGCTACAGGTACAACTCCACTCAGGTCCAATATGAAGGATGCTCATACCGAGTGGATCCTTGACTCGGGGGCCTCCGACCATATGACCTATGATGAAAGGGATTTCTCCCAATGGTCTACACCACGGAGAACAAGCATTGTAAATGCTAATGGAAAATTTTGCTCAGTAACCGGGGCTGGTACCGTGGAGTTGTCACGGGACCTATCCCTATCTAATACATTACTTGTCCCTTCTCTTTCCCATAAGTTATTATTTGTTAGCCAGATTACCAAGGAACTAAAGTGTGTTGTGATCATTTATCCTGATGTTTGTTTTCTTCAGATATTCTCACCTAGGAGATCATTGGGCGTGGTATTGAGAAGAGGGGACTCTACTACATGGAGGATTTGAAAGTGGGTCGTGCATGTCAAATTACACATCAAAATAAATAGAAGGAAGAGCAGATTTGGCTTTGGCACCGCCGGTTAGGTCATCCTTCATTCAGTTATTTGAAGCATGTATTTCCTAGTTTGTTTTAGGATGTATCCAGTTTAGAATTTAAATGCGAGACATGTATCTTGGCTAAAAGCCATCAAATTACTTACCCTTTGAGTTTAAATAAAAGTACGACCCCTTTTACATTGATTCATTCTGATGTGTGGGGTCCGTCCCTAAAATCTACTATGCTTGGCTATCGGTGGTTTGTAATATTTGTCGACGACTGCATTAGGATGACGTAGTTATACTTCGTAAGACACAAAGACGAAGTTTTTGGCACATTCTGATCCTTTTATGAGATTATTTGCACCTAATATTGCACCAAACCTAAGGTTCTTAGCTCTGATAATGGCGGCGAATATGTGAATGCTCAATTCCAGGATTTCTTTCGCCAGCATGGAATGGTTCAAGAGACGTCATGTCCCCAGACCCCACAGCAAAACGGGGTTGTTGAGAGAAAAAATCTTCACATCCTTGAGACAGCTCGAGCCCTTCTTCTTGGAGCTAATATGCCTCGTCATTATTGGGCAGATGCAGTCACGACAGCTGTTCATGTTATTAACAGAATGCCATCGAAAGTCCTCAAAATCCAAACTCCTGTCCAAGCATTGTCCACCTTCGTCACCTTACCTTCAGTCTTGATGATTCCACCACGTGTCTTTGGGTGTGTTGCCTTCGTTCACCTCCACAAGAATCAACGAACGAAAATTGATCTTCATGCAATTCAGTGCCTTTTCTTGGGCTACGACATACATCAGAAAGGGTATAGATGCTACGATCCAACTTATCAGCGTACATATGTGTCGATACATCTAATACATCCAACTCATCAGCGTACATATGTGTCGATCCAACTCATCAGCGTACATTTCTGGAATCTAAGACTTTCTTCACATCCAATACATCAACTTCTCCTCTTCAGGGGGAGAATCATAATGAAGAGGTAAACTGGCTGCGGTTTGATTAGCTAGGATTTAATGACCCAGATACACCTCCTCCGATAGAAATTGAAGGTACTATAGAGACAGAGACGACAGAGATGACTCCTCACGTAGATCTCCCCCACTCCTCAACATCCATCGACCATTCTCCTGAAAATATGATTGAGGTAAACTCTCCTAGCTCTCCAATTACGCCTCAAATTTCTAACATCATAAATACCCCTGCTCCTATTGGCTATGAGTTACCTGTCAGGCATAATCGTGGTAAGCTACCAAATCAATACTCTCCTGAGATGGAAGAACATCGATCGAAATATCCTATCGCCAACTATGTGTCCACTGATAAGCTCCCTAAACCAGTGAAGAGTTTTGCCGACGATCTTTCATCTCATCACATTCCTACTACAGTTGAAGAAGCATTAAGGGATCGTTGATGGGTTCAAGCTATGAAGGAAGAGATAGATGCCCTACTAAAAAAGGAGACATGGAAACTCGTCTCATAATGGGTCTTCTCCATCAAATACAATGCGGATGGGTCATTGAACGATACAAGGCAAGATTAGTTGCCAAAGGTTATACCAAAACATACGGAGTTGATTATCAAGAAACCTTCTCACCAGTGGCTAAACTGAACACTATTAGAGTCTTATTATCTCTTATCGCAAATCTTGATTGGCCATTACATCAGCTCGATGTGAAGAATGCATTCCTTCATGGTGATCTCGAAGAAGAAATTTACATGGATATCCCTCCTGGATATATGACAAGTTCTAAAGCAAAGGTCGTGTGCAAATTACAGAAGACTCTATATGGTTTGAAACAATCTCCTCGAGCTTGGTTTGGGAAACTGAGTTTGGCAATGAAGAAATATGACTTCAAACAGAGCAACTCTGATCACACTCTATTTCTAAAACACCAAAAAGGTAGGATCACAGCACTAATTGTCTACGTTGACGATATGATCATTACATGAGATAATATAGATGAGAATGCAAGACTTCAAAATCAATTAGCATTAGAGTTCGAAATGAATAACTTAGGAGGGCTCAAGTACTTCTTGGGAATCGAAGTTGCTAGATCTAATCATGGGATATTCCTTTCTCAACGAAAATATGTACTATCTACTAGCTGAAGTCGGGCTACTGGGTTGCAAGCCTGCAGATATACCTATAATCCAGAATCACCGACTTGGGGAATATCCAGACCAAGTTCCAACAAACAGAGATAGATATCAGAGACTGGTTGGTAAATTGATTTATCTGTCACACACCCGACCTGACATTGCTTATGCAGTAAGCGTGGTGAGCCAGTATATGCATTCTCCGAGTAAAGATCATATGAATGCTGTAATGTAAATTCTCCGATACTTGAAGTCGTCCCTTAGAAAAGGACTTCTGTTTTCAAAGAATGATCATCTAAATGTTGAAGGCTATACAGATGCTGACTGGGCAGGAAGCATATCAGACAGAAAATCTACTTCAGGCTATTTCATGTTCGTTGGAGGGAACTTAGTTACTTGGAGGAGTAAAAAACAGAAGGTAGTGGCGTTATCAAGTGCAGAAGCAGAATTTCGAGGAATGGCAAAAGGACTATGTGAGCTCCTTTGGCTCAAACAGCTTTTATCTGAGATTGGATTTGCTCCTAATTGCGAGATGAATCTATTTTGTGATAATAAGGCGGCGATTGACATTTCACATAACCCAGTTCAACATGATCGTGCCAAGCATGTAGAAGTTGATCGACATTTTATCTAACAGAATCTCGAAGCTAAGATAATTCGCTTCCCTTTTGTGAAATCTGAAGAACAGCTAGCAGATATACTAACAAAAGCTGTATGTAGTAGGAGCTTTCACAACTCACTTAGCAAGTTGGGCATGATAGACATATACGCACCAACTTGAGGGAGAGTGTTGGCATGAGTTGTCTACAGGAAAATTAAAGGAGCAAATTAAGGGATATGAATTCCTTCATTATGGGGTCGACACAATCAATCATAGCCAAATTATCTATAATTATAGCAAGATATGTGTATACCAAAAATATGAGTAATGTTTACCGTGTATATATACCATCACCATTGTAATTGATTGGTACTCGTCTATACCTTATCATGTATTTACAAGTTGATTATGTTAAGTTTGTTGCAATCGACTCAAACGAGCTAACCTTGAAACGGTTTGGGAATATGTATATCATTGTGTGCAGTGGGAAAGCTTCCAATTAGTCAAGTGAACCCAGAGCAGAAGGAGAACTACATGGCCCAAGAAAGAGGAAAGAGGAGAGAATTCCTTCAAAAGTTTCTTGATGTCTGTATTGCTTCCCAGGTATCATATACTCTTTTATTTACTTATACCAAACTTCTTAGCAAACACTATAAACAGTATATGGCAAGTTATACTTTTATGGCTATGTCCACAAAGAACGGGCATTATTCAATCACCCTACAAGAATACTTACCTGAGGAGATTAGGAGAGTCATTTAGAAACCAAACCCGGACTAGACAAATGAAAGAGGACAAATGTGTTTATTCCTTAGCCAAGCGCGCCTATTAAAGTGCCTCTATTACAAAGCAAAAGCATTGCCCAAGCCCAAGTGGGTAACATTGGATTAGTGAGCGGTGCGACTTTCTGTGATGCCGGGGATGAAACCTTGTTTATTAATTAATCTATGCAGTTGATTCACAGAATACTGTATGATGCACCAGTAAAAATATTGAACGTTCAAAAACATTAATCGTAACTAACTTCAATGCTTGACACGCATAGTTACGTGTTCAAGTTATTCAGAGAATCATGAGCTAATAATGTGCTTCTACGTAAGAAGGTGAAGGTGGACACCATACTTATTGAAAGTGACATGGAGGCAAAAGCAATACTGGACCTCATTCCCATCCTCAACATCAGAAAATTGGTGCTGTGTACCACTAAGTCTAATCTAAGGTACAACATCACTCCATTCAACCATCAACTTTTGAAACTTCTTTTTCAGTTTTTATCAATCATTTTCAGATTTCTACTTTTTTTCCTACGTTAAATATTACAATTTAATTATTATACACAGTCGTTTTAGGAAAATGAGGTCTAAGAAAGCTAGTGGTGGAGCTGATGAGATACTACAAGATGCACCAGAATACTGTGAGGTTAAGATCATATGTGGAGGAAATGAAGTAACTGACCTGAAGTTTGAGTCCACTTCTGCCTCTCCTGCTCCCTCTCCACGGGCTGCTGCCGACCGAAGTGCCAAATCTCTGCAAGAGCAAGAACAAATCAATAATGATTCCATTGCATGTGGGTGCTTCAGGCCTAAGACTAGATTCTGAATGCTAAAAGAACCATATGCACCAGTAGAGCAAAATGGAAATGCTCAGACGGGAGATCTTAATGTGGCTTCATTTTTCCTGTTTTTGCAATTAACCACACTGTATAAAAATGATTTGATAGTATATGCATCAAAAACTCACCCTACTGTATCCAAACATGAAAGCAGATTTCTTTTCATTTGTACCAAAAAAAAAAAAAAATTTCTTTCAATTTTTCAATCTTCCATTTGTTTTAACAGAATTCCTCTTGCAAAAATCACAAGAGCACATACCCGTCGAAAAGAAAGGAAGCTTTAGTGTGTGTCAGATTCACCGATTATCAAGTCTTACAGTGCTCATCAGGCTTCAAGAAGCAGACTAGGTTTTTCGTTCCCTTGCATTTGCCCTCAACTTACTCTTGAATTGCACGGATATTCATAATAGTAAATCAAATTGCCAATCAGACAATCACAGTACCATGGGATCTACATGAGGCTTACAGAGGATTTTGCAAAGTGTCTAAGCACAAGACAGTAAAACCAGACATTAATGAAGCAGAACCAAGTTGTTCTTATTATCTTTACAGATATGCAACAGGGAAGAGAAACAATGTAAAAAACGGATTAGATTACACGGCTAGTCATTTCTGGTTCAAATATCACATACCATCTAAATTCCGTCCTCGATTGCCTGGCATTCAAGAAAAAATTCCAGAATTATACATGAAAACATTATAAAAAGTGAACTTCTATTGTTAAAGTTCATCCTGTGGTCAAATGCAATCCATCCAATGTCCTCTCTAAATAAAACTGCCACGCGCTGCATGCATCTAGAACCAGTCAACCAAACAGATACCCTCGAGCCCCAGATACTGAAGGACAAACCTCTCATAGAGTTCTTGAGGGAGTTCATGAACGATTGATTGGCATTCATATTCTATGACGGGCAGCAACAACAGATATCCAACTTTAAATCAACCCTCCATTACATAGAAATCTCATGAATGATGAACCTGATCATTAACATCCGTGATTGTCAACAACATTTGTTCTCCATAACTTAAAAACAAATTCCAACAATACCACAATTAACTAGAAGAAATCAAACTCCAGGTATTTATCACTTTTTTGATCTGGAACATTTGCGGGATGAGCTGTTTTTCCATTCACTGAGGGTGCTGGAATGGTTAGTCTCTCGAATTCAACAGGCATTGGGATTTCAGGAGGGGTGGCACAACGAATCAACGCCCAATTAACTCCATCAAAGAAAGGGTGTTGTTTAATCTCAGTAGCGCCTCTTTTATAAGCCAACCTATGCTGTGGTTCTTTCACTAGCAAACCCCTGATCAAATCCCTAGTGGCAAAACTGACAATGGGAGATTCCGGAAAACGAAGAGGCTGCCCAACAACATTGAATAATGTGGCTCGATTACTAGATCCTTTAAATGGAGTTTTGCCAAACATAAGTTCATATAAAAAGATCCCAAAAGTCCACCAGTCCACTGCGCTTCCATGACCTTCACCTTTGATAATTTCAGGTGCCAGATATTCATGAGTTCCCACAAACGACATTGACCGAGCGTCGGTTGGTTCAGCAATCAGCTCCAGCAATGGGGTAACTTGGTTTACAATTTCATTTTTGGGCTTGCGATTTTTCTTGGATTTGCTAGAAAAGAGACGAGGAGAGAAGCATGTTGTTGGAACAACACACGATGGCTGAATGCAGGCAGGTTCAATGCAAGCTGGTTGCACGCAATGCGTAGAATTTTTACGCATGGGTTCCGACTTCAAGGACGCAGTCTTGACCAAAGTTGGACTGACAGCACAACGAAGTGAAAGGTCAAAGTCTGAGAGCATTACATGTCCATCATCCCTCACAAGGACATTCTCAGGCTTAAGGTCACAATATACAATACCAAGCATGTGTAGATATTCCAGAGCAAGCAAGACTTCCGCAACATAAAATCTGCAGCATAGTAAATAAATAAGTGCCAGTGATTGACTGCTATATACATTTCTAACATAAAAATACATGTGCATTGCTTGAAAAGGCACTGCTGATTATTAGATAGATTACAAGATGATATCATCAAGGATCAATTTTTTGATGAAGATTACTATAAATATGAAATGCTACTCCAAGATTCATAAGGTTCAGCTAAGTCAAAAACATAAACGGCAAAGACAAAGATGCATTCACTGTCAACCATTATGCTACCACAATTTTAAACATTAGCTCGATTTTAATTTAACCCACACCAAGATTTACTCTCGTGATATGATGACTACTATCAAGAACTACAACTGCAACTTAGAGAAGTCGTGAGGCCTCTGATCGAGCCATAAGTTACCTAAACTTCCCGAACTTTGTGATTGAGTAATACAACAATTAAATACTATACAATCAAAGTAAAACACCACTAACTTTCCAACATATAGCAATGGTTGTTACTTCTGTTAACAGTTCAGTTACAATCTCAAAGTTGGAGATAAGATCAAAGACCACATCGCCTTTGTTCTTTTGCCTCTAAACATCCTTATTTAATGTCAGCTGATTGAAATAACAGTTTCTGAAGCCTATCAAATTTTGAAGACATTAACTTCATAAGAATCTTAGATAAGAAGTGTCAGGAAATTTATGAGTATTTCCAACATTTAACATAATTTAATTATCAAGGAAATTGGCGATTTACTGAAGGTTCAAATTTTTAGTTTGCCTGACTATATCATGTACAATAACAACACAGAATTCTCACATCTATTTATATCAAATCTGATAGCTGACAACACTTTGCAAGGATTCAACTTATGAACCTAAACCTGAAAGCGAATGCAGTGACAAAATTACTATAAAGATAAATACTATAATGCAACATTATTCACTGGATATTAAAGTGTAAAATGATATAAACAAAAATATTACTCATCACTTAAGTCATGAACTCATAAGATATACCAAATATGAATGCATCAAGAAGAGTTCGCTCAATTTTTAACATTGATGGGAGAGAGAATATTGGACTTGATGCACTAGAAACAATTCATGCGTATATGTTAAATAGATATTCTCATATGCCTATCTACAGAGGGGTATACGTTAACAACTGGTCGTTGCAATTGTAAGCATTATAAAATGATCAACAAGATGACTTAAAACTGCATCTTCAAGAGCCATAAGAGTGGAAAGGTGAGCTCAAGGAATCATACTTCACTGCTTGTTCAGTAAAATATTTTCCTGGCTGCCTCTGTCTTAGTGCGTGTAGATCTCCTCCAGGACAGAATTCCATCACCAAACAAGAAAAGTTATCAGTCTCAAAGTGGGCGTAGAGAGTTGGAAGAAATGGATGGTCCAGAGACTGTAGTATCTCTCTTTCTGTCTGAGCTCGAATAAGCTTCTTTCGACTTGCTAGAGATGATTTGTCCATAACTTTCATTGCAAAGTGACATTTCATTCCACTCAACTCGGCCAGGAAAACACTCCCAATATCTCCACAACCTAATCTCTTCAGCAGCCTAAAATGGCTCAAACCTAGTACCCCGTCGCGGGTCCGGACAGCTTGGATAGCCTCCCAATTCAAATCATTTGCTTTATGGGGTTTGTTGATACTACTACTTAAACTGCTACATGTGCTCTCATCACTCACGTCACTACTCTTGCTTCCTCGACAAGTACTATTCTGTCCACTCTCAATGTGATCAGCAAGATCACTTACTTTCGCACTTCTGCTCATTTTCACAGGGCTGCAGCCTCCATCACTATCCTTTGCAGAAACTGAACTATTCTTCACACTACCTTGCTCAGCTATTTTCTTTTCCAAATAAACTGAAGTTTCCAGAGAGCTTGTAATCTCATATACTTCGGGATCTACATCTGTTGATACTTGTTCATTATGAGTAGAAGAAATATTTGAATCAGAGTTACCAGATGAAGAATTGGTAAACTCTGTAGAATTAGTCAGCGATCTTTTGGTCTCTAGAGCATCTAAGAGCACCAGCCCTGTGGCTGTCAATTTACCTGAATCTTCAGATTGTTTGCAATTAACCAACTTGGATTTGCTCTTCTTTGGGACCTCAGAAGGTAAAGATCTGCAATCATTTGCTTCAACTGTTCCCTGAGAGCCAATAGCATTCTGTTGCAGTTCTAGGGAAGGTCTATTGCCAGTTTTTGAGGCCATCTGAGAAACAAAACAATTTGCTTAAGCTAGATCCGACTAATATATTTTCATATTTTGCATCAACTATAAAAGCCATAATGGTTTCGATTAGCATCCAAATGTTTATTCTCCATCATGTCTAAAAACTGACAAGCTTAACTGCAAAAAGACACCTTCTTGAATTCGTAGAGCAGAGCGGATTACCAAATAGCTTCAACAACAGTTTACACCATTCTAAGCAAATCATACGAATCTAAAAACCGAGTTGAAGCATCAAATGTAAATCAGACTTTATATTGCAACAGGCTTTAAATTTACACTGTTCAAATACTTGATCACAGTCTCAAACAGGGGATTCAGATATCAGAATTCTGAACTGTCCTCAAATTGTAGCAAGTTAGCCAATGATAAAAGATAATCAACCAGGACCAAAATTTTAAATTTGAGGAAAAATATGTACTCTTCATATGCCCAAAAGGCTTCAATTCAAAGCTGCTGAATGTACTTTATTGAATCCCATTAGAAAATGAGAGAGAGACTGAGGAAGACGATTCAAGTCAATCATACGACTCCACTGAGACACTTCCCCTCCAAAAAGAGTCTTTAAAATAGTTATAAAAATAAAAACACTTCCAGAGAACCATAAAGATAAACGCCAGAAAAAAAAATACAAATAAAACAAGAAGAAGCAAGCCAAAAAGTAAAGATGGAGTCAAGCAGGTAAGCTCCTGAACAAGTGCAGCATTTAAATATTAACATGCAAAAATTTAACCTTCAAAAAACAATTCACGAAGTGTCGTCAACTCAATAAAAATTCGATCTTGACAGTAAGAAAGCGACTAGAAGAGAACTCCAAACACATATTCGAAAAAAGTAAAAGGCCCGTATAAAAAAACAAGAATCTTGAAAAAAGAAAAAAGGCGCAAGCCCAAAAGGAAGAGAAGTTGAAAGAGGAGGGAAAAGCAAAGAACCTAAGTTAACAAGAATCGGAAGGCCGCAAGCAAATGTCAGGTCTTAGGTTTGGCAGTGAAAAGAGAAGTCCGCCATGGCCCCTGTTCTTTGTTTGTGTATTATTCTTCTCCAATATGTAGCACTGAGATGATGGTCAAAATTGATTGAAGAAGCTGAGATATATCGAATATCTAAAACCTTCTAATTTCATTGTGGCCGTGGAATTTATAAACCTTTGTTCCAACAAAATTAGTCAAGGAGGCAACAACGTCGTCTCGTAGCCAATTATCTCAATCTTCTTGTGTCTTGATGAAGAGTGTGAGAGATGTCATTGTTCATTGTCGGGCATATTTGTTTCAGATTAAAATCATATTTTAATTTAAATCAAAATCAAACAATTGATATTAATCACATCTTTTATTAGTATAACGGCTTTTCAATCACATATTTCGAAAACTTCTATCACAATCTATTAAAAATTTAATTTTAATCCCCACCAAACACTCACTTAATATTGATTAGTCCATGTTTAACTTTCGTATTTAAATATTTGCTGTTCAATTTTAATTATCGGGTTTAGTTCGATCATTGATGTAGAAGTACGAATTGAGACGAAATATTTTTACACGATTTTATATTTTGCACAAATAATTATTAATTATAAAAAATTTAGTAAAATACTGGGCTATAATTTTACCAAATAACAGTTAATAGGAGATGATAATTTATTTTTATAACATATACATATAAACAAATAAATGACAACAATATTTCATTTCCCTCAATGGTAAATTGCCTAAACTTAGACATTTTAGGTCAAGGGATGAAAGCCATTCACGTCCAAAGCAGAAAATTTAATTTTTGAAGTCCGATCAAGAATAAGTCAAATCGAATAATCGTGTTTACCAAAAATTGAAAATTTATTCGAGCTTTAATTAGCTCTTGACACGTTCAATTACACTTCAATCATATAAGCAATTCAAACCGATTAAAGATCCCGATTCCAGATCGGACTAGTGAGGCCATATTTTATAACTATGCCACAACTCAAATGATGAGTAACTTACCACTTCGATAAAAGAAATATTATTGTCATTTATTCGTTTATAATGTATATCTTAATAGGAGAGATTACTTTTAGTTAAGATGAATTATATACCTCGAAACTTTTAGTTGTCAATTAATAAAAACACAAAAAATGAAAATAATATACAGTGTGTGTGTGAGAAATAATACAAAATAAAAAATCATAAAAAAATAAAATATAAACAATATTACAACAATTAGATTGTAATATCAATAATTTATCGCATTATACTAACAATTAGTTTATAATTTATCAATATAAAATAAATAGTGACAATATATTTAATTTTGTCGCACTGAAAAAATCTGTACTTAGAAATTTTTTCAATAATTTTCTAAGCAATGATTTACTAGTCTAATCACTAATCTATCGATTCAATCAGTATTCGGATGTTCCACCGTCTTGGTCGGATCGATGCCCCAAATCGAATCTGATAACTATGGTCGTATGTCAAGGATCAATTTCCTTCATGTCCGAAGTTGAAAAATAATATTTTGAAGCCTGATCAAGAATTGGTCAAAACAAGTCATCATGTTTACCAAAATCAATTGATTTATCTGAACTTTATTTGATTCAATTGCAGTTTGATCATCTAAGTATTGTGGTCCGAATCGCCAAGTTCTTGATCGGGTTCAATTTTATAACTAGGATTTTGCCGGGTTGCCAGATGAATTTTACTAGGAGGAGTGACACAATCCTATGTGAAAGTAGATGATTTGAAAGGAAATTTGACTTTGTTTTGAACATTTCAATGATAGCATGACTGTTGAAACTATGCTTGAAAGACTCCTTTTGTCCATAATTAAGCGGCCATCCATATCAACTAGGAGAATTCGAAAAGAAAATGGACCCCAAACTATGTCGTGTTTGGCAAGACCAAAGAAAAACGCAACAATGGAAAGCAAACAAAAAGGATGCACACCAAGTTGTGTACAAAAAGCTTTATTCAAACAAAAAAGGATAGTAAAGAAAATGGGAAATGCTATATGTACATCGGGGTTGACACCCCGGTGTACAGCCCCCCTTACAATGGGGGGCCCACAATTTTTTTATTGGATGTGGGTTCCCCTTTTTTGTGAGGGGAGTGTCAATCCCGATGTACAAATAGCATTTTCCAAAGAAAATTCGCCAAAGCATATTCCTATTTTTATTCTTGGCTCGTCTCGTCCTTTGATAGGTTTATGTATTATAACTGTTTTGAAAGAGAATACTGCTTTTTTTTAATTAAATGCTTAATTATTAATTTTTTTTAAAGCTTTATATGCTTCAAAACTTACTCAGGGATACAAAGTCAAAAAAATACGTGCAGAAAAAATTAGCGGTGTATGCATACATTTTGAATTATAAGGCACAATCAAACATGCAAAAATATAGGTGAAAATCAAAATTAACACATTTACATCCGCTACATTTCTTCCTCAAATTTCAGACTGCCCTGTTTCTCTATCACTTGATAATATTGTATTTATATGTCTTTCTTATTGCATATTGGAATCTTAATGAGATCACATGAAAGTGTGTGGGAGATTTTAAATGAGATCAACATCATATATGGTGATATAAATGCTACTTATTTTTGGTCCTATTAAAAATCGTAACAAATGTTACGTCAAAATAGCGCATTTAAATAGTTAGATGCCTCATTTTAAGAAGCACTTTTGACGCATATTTAACTATTTTTTTATATCCGTTTGAACTATTCGATATGTCTATGATATAGCTCTCGAAACGGGATTTAAGATGATGTAGGCGATTTATATTTTCGACTAGCGTACGATCGTTGAATAATTTTTAAAATTAGCATGCTATCGAAAGTTTCAAAATATTAGTTTGAAACGGGTTATTTTGATGCGCCTAACATTTGCTGCAGTTGATCGTTTCGTGCGCTATTAACGAAGTGAAAAGTAGGCCGTGAGCACTTCAAAATGGTATTACAAATTTAATATGTCGATTTTATTTGACATCCCCAAAAATTGAGATAAAAACATAGAAAATTTAATTGTGGTCAAATAATGGCTTAATTTATACACATTTTTATAACGTGACAAAGTAGAAAAGTAGGAATTGATTTCAGTCCAAAAGGTTTGGAAATCTGAATGTCATTTGGATGTAATTCAAATTACATTTGAGTTCCAAACTAAACACTAATCTTAAAATCAACGATCAAGCCTTCTGATTATCCAGTAACATAAATGATCAAGCCTTCCGAAGATGTTCACAATACTAATTTAAAAAAAAAAAAACCTTAAGTTTAAAGTTGGCAGGTCACGTGACCCACCAGAACCCACTGTGGATCCGCCAATGGAAAAAAACTAAATCCTTTTCGTAACTATACGTTCACTCTCAAAATTATGCTATTTTTATTTTTCTTACAAAAAATAACTATCATTATTCCATATCATTAACCAAATGTATAACCATGTCAAATCTGTACACGATAATTGCACTTTTTCTTATCAATAGACTAATATAGTAGCGAAATAAATTAGTATTGTCAAATCAACGGTTCGTTGGCAGAACTTTCGAAGAGTCAAAAGTTATTTCTAAAATTAAGAAATTAATTTAAACTTATTTGAAAATTTTTTGAAAAATATTTTAACTGATTACAAAAGTTTTTAAACGAAATGGACTGAAGATAAAAGTAGAAGTCTTATCAAACGGAGGCAAGAAATTGGAGGCAATTGTCCTTATAAATAGACGAAGGAAGACAATAACCTCTTATGGTAAAAGTTCAGCCGAACGATTCATTAGAAATTAAAAGGCAACTGTCCTTACAAATAGATAAAAGAGGACGATAACCTCTTATAGGTATACATGAAATTGAAACTAAGATATATTTACTAACGAAAAATACTTAATGTAATTGATTTTTCGTTTTCTACAACTTTATTTTTAAGGGTATTTGGTAACTACTAAATTTAAAATTGGAATACTGTTATTTATCATTATAACGATGAAATATCGGTGATGTGACACTCTATCTAAAATAATAAGATTTAACATTTCAATTTTTACGAGAGAGGGAGATGTAAGAGGTAAGAGTGGTGTTATTAAACACTACTGACATTTAACATCAATCTAGATAGTAGTCTAGTAACATTAAATTACATGTTCCATTAAATGAATCACGTAATTTTACATTTAATTGAATTTATCACATATTACAACTTAAATTGATATTCTAGCACCATTAGTGCTAAATAACATTATTCGAGGGATAATGAATCGCCACAAAATCGATGTTCATTATCATGGTAATAAATATCATTTCTCTTGAAATTGTGGAAACAAAATACAAACAATTCTGCTGTGTGTACAGAAGACACACACAGAAATTCAACATATTAGACACAGTAGGTGGGGCCCTTTTTTAAAAAAAATATTTTAAACTCACATGGGGGCCCACACCCATTGTGAGTTTTCTGTTTAAATTCTGTTGGAATTCTTGTGTACAAATGCATATTTTCAAAGACGAGCCATTTCACAGACTCACAAATCTCCATGCATGGCAAGGATGTGCACGCTTACCGTTACGCATCACATGCAACTTTAAAATAAACGCATGATGTTTGTAAATTATAAATATCTCTTACATTCCCGTTGCACATGACTATGACACGTGTCATTCATGTGAAACATGGTCCCACACTATTAATTCTACGGTTCTTGATTTCTGAGCATTTTTTTATTTTTATTTTTATTTTATATTTTTAATAAGTAAACAGTGGAATATATTCCATTTTTGTCTTTTGATGCTGACGAAGACAATTGTTTACATTGCTCCATGCACATGGAATCCCGCAATACGCGAAGATTTCTGTATAGCATCTAACAAAATAAATGTTAGAGAAGAAATTTATTTATTTATTAAAATTTTGTATTCCATACTAAATATATATAAGAAATATGATTCATAGGATGCCATAAGTCGAAATTTTAATGAAAAAAAAAAGGTTAAAAACTCATTGATACTTCTATGTTGTTTATATCAGTTTCTTATCCATTTGAATCAGGTTCGGTTTAGTTAAAAATCAAAATTTTTAGTTGATTTCGATAAAAGTTGATAAAATATATAGTTAAAAAGTTGATAAAATTGTGGATATCAAGAAACTTACGGTTCAAAATTATTATTTTTTAAAAAAATTTAAAAATGGTGCCAAACAGGAATTATATAGTGTTTAGATAAAGATTGGGCTTAAATGATTGATTCTAGTCTAGATGACCTTTAGAACAATATTTTGGGTTTTCAATTAATTGTACTACTTCAGGCTGAATTGGTTGGTTAATTGGGCCTAATTGTCAACATTGAGCTACTTAAATATTTGGGCCTCCTTAGCCCTAGGACCGGTACATCTTGGATATATATATATATATAATTTTTTTTTTCGGGTACATTCTTAGCTTTAACCTCTCATTAAGATTTTCATCCAAAAAAAAAGTAGAGTTCTTTAAAATGAGGGACAAATATTTAATCTTGATTTTATATTTTTCTGGCTTATTTAAAAATATGAGAGGTGAAAGAGTCTTTTTAATCTATCTTAATGAATTTTTTAGAGAAAAATCGTCATCGTGGACACGTATATTAATTTGAGAATAATAATGCAATGAAAAAAAAATTGATAAAATAAATGTCATAATGAGTTAAAGTTATGGACCTTACGTGCAATTAAATTATGAACAATTATTCAAAATGTAGTACGAATAAATTTAACGTTTAACACTCTTATGTTAATTTACATTTTAATCATGTTACAGTATATGTAATCAAATTGAAATTATAACTTTACACTACGTGTTATGTTTATGTGCGTGTAATTTTTTAGAATTGTAATTATACACTTTTCTGTACACTCCTCGTCATTATCACCACCATCACCATCACACTCACCACCCCGCCTCCATCATATCGGCCGATAGGCACAACCATCTGTCCCAGATCTATATCATGCCACTACCTGCACTAGATTAAGATCAATTCCCCTATAACGCCTCCATCTAAACCACTATCACAACCTACCGCCTAAATTAATCTTGTGATGCAAGTGAAACATTGTGATAATAAGTAACTAAAATAATCTAGCTTATTGGGGTAGGGGTAGGGAAGTTTTTTCTTGGTAGAATTAGAATGGGGGAGGGGGAAGTAGGGAAATGAAAAGAAGGATAATATACACCTCAATTTTTTAACTTTCAATTGGGTTAGGACCTATGTTCTAATCTAAGTGCGGGGCACGAAAAAATGCCTCCTAGTGCCTAGGCGGGAAAAAAGGCGATCAACTCTACATTGATCATCTAAGGCTCATGCCGTGGAATTTTTCTTTTTAAAGTCCAACTCCATTAATGCTCATTGATTGCTAAAACTTTTTTTTTTTTACCCTTCTCCTCAAACGAGACTCGAACATAGATCACTGACTTGGTAAGACTTATTTCTTATCACTTGAGTTAAACTTTGATCTCCCATTGCCAAATTCAAGATATATGTATTTTATTTATTTGTTTACTGGTCTAGAATTATTAGAATAATGAAAAAGGAAAATGTCTTATTACGACTAAATTTTGCCTAAACTTGTAAGACTCAATGCTTGATCCCCGTCTCGTGACGCCTTACGTTTATGACTATAATATGGGTGAGATAGAGGGTGGGGAGAAGGGTAATAGTGAAAAGGGGTGTGCACCACAGTTTTTTAATTATTAATTGGAATAGGACTAAATCATAAATATAATGTTGTGTATTTATAAAAGATATGTTTAATTTAGAGTGCAGTTACAACGTGGTATAACAAACAAAATATTTACATGTTTGAAAAACATAAATTATTTATAATTTTTAGTCAAAATTTAATTTTGACCACTACTCACTTGGCTAAACATTTCGTAAGATTTACTACTATTTTCATTATAAAGGCATTATAACGAAACTCAACACGCGTGTGCCCTCAATAAATTCTCTACCATCCAGTTCATAAAAATAAGAAAAAAAAAATTGGTTGATAAAAAAAATTGCCACGTTATTGATGGTTAAATTTTTTTTTTTTTTTTTTTTACATTTGGTCTAAGTAGTCATTGAGGTGGGTCTTGTGACCTATTCCGATCTAGCAAGGACAGTCTCAAGCCTCGTTTTTAGATGTTTGTTTTACGGCACTAGACTGCAGTTATCTTTAAAAGACTCCCATCTTGATTTTTCATTAGAATTTGAGATAGGTTGTACTACATATACATTACAATCTACGAATTTATTTACTAACGGATTATGTGACGAAATTTAATTGGGTCAAAATCTCTTCGACCAAATAAAATAAAATAAATTTCCTACTTTCTTTTTGATACCTAGTCAATTTGTAAAATATTATATAAATAGTGTTGTACAACAAACATTTTTCATTTGTTGAGATTGTAGTTCCCTTTATTGATTTTACAGTTGTGCTGCACATAAATAATAATTTACGTAATAATTTACACGCACACGATATGATTAGAAATGATTGAGTCAAAATTTATTCAATTAAATAATAATAATAAATTACTCTCTTTTGACACCTTATTTGTATGTAAATCGTTATGTAACGCAACGTTATTCTTGATTTTAACCATTGGAATTGGAGAAACGGAGATTCTTGATGTGCTCATAATCGACTACTGCTTTGTACTATTCTCCTGTCCAAACGCAACGAAAGTTTTTGTTGGCATGCAAAATTTCAAATAATACGGTGCACAGTGCATGCACGCGTGGTGTGTCCTGCAAAAATAAACAGTGATTCAGCAATCCCTGTCTGACTTTGCCATCCATAAATACAAATCTATTTTGCAATTTGGGTGCGACACACTGCATCTCAATCTTGCAACTTGGGAGTGCTAGATTCTGTATTAAGAAAATCGGTACGTCTCAATGTACGAGAAGCAAAAAGTTACGTCTCGATATACAAGAAGCAAAAAGTATAGTGAGAGGTCGAGCAATGTCCGCGCTCCTCTTCTTCTCGCCCCTTCACATATGCCCTGTGAGGCAATTGGACGAAGTCCTTAGCCGTCTCGTCCGAAGTGATTACTTCTGAGTCGAGGCGTCAAATCCTGTTGCAGTGCATTTTTGAGTTGATTGACATTGCCTATTATGGATATCTTTTAGGGACCTCGATTCGACCGATATACTCTATACGTCTGATTGATTTGACAACCATGCAACAAATTCGCTCAATCAACTTAACATTATGCAATCCTACGATGGCCACATGTCAAGTGGCTGATTTTTAGCTTTTGGTCAAACGGTCACAAGCCTATGACAGTCACCAATTGACACAATTGAATTTAACCAATGAGCCATTTAATCAAAGGACCTTTCTCTTTTGGTACAAATACTCGTACTTATTGACTTTCAAAGATAATGTCATTCTCGTAAGGCAAATATGAAGGTCTACAAAAATAAATTTAAATATTTGTCTATCCCGTTAAATACAGTGTTGTCCAAAATATTATTCATTATGGGATAATAACTAAAATAAATTGAAATATTGTCTACTATCCATTAAATGCAGTATATCACCCTTGCATTGTCCTACTGTTGAATATTTACCTCTCTTTTTGTCCAATTTTCTTTTTCTAGACCAGATGTCCTTTTTCGTAGAAGCCAATATTTTTCAAATTGGGCAACAATGAAGGATAATATGATATTTTATAATTTATAAAAAAATTATATATGAAAGAAATAGTCTTAATTACGTAATTATAATGATTTTCCAAACTTAATTATGTAACAAAATATAATCAATTCATTCACGTTAACATCCAATTTGGCATGATTCTTGAAAAGTCGAAAATTACTTTTGATAGAATATTTTTTTAGAACTTGGTTAATAAATTTATAAAATTGATTTATTTGATTATAAGAATTTTTAGAATAAATGACCTAAAATAACTTCATTAAAAAGCTAACCAATAGCAGAAAACTAAATGGGCCCAACATTGGATAAGATTTTTTTTGGATTTACATACTCGCATGTTTTATAATAGGCTTTTTAAAACACATTTTCGTGGTTGAGTGAACATCTATAACATATTAAATATCACATCAAATAAAAATTATTTTTGAACGATTATAGCCCTACCACAATTCAATTATTTCAATAATGCCTTACTTTTCATTTTTCAATAAATGTTTAATTTATAAACTTTAATAAGTACTTCGAAATCCTGATTCATGCATGCTTCCTGTTATTAATTCTTAGATAATTAACATTAACATTCATTTAATTAATACTAATTATATTTTTCACATTCACATTCACGTTCATATCCCTATTATTAATTCTCAATTAATTAACATTAACATTCATATTCATTTAATTAATATTAATTATAATTTCACATCCAAGAATTTAGTTCATTATTCACGTTTATGTATGCTAATTAGCATCGAGTTTCACTTAATTAAAAATTGAATTATATTTATTTAGTATAAATAATTTAACATTTATTTCACGTATATATTCATTAGTATTAATTTTAAATTAATTAACATTCACATTAATTCATGTATCGTATTTGATATTCATCTTCAATAATGCATTTAGTTGTATTTCTAATACTCATATTTAAGTATGCATTTCACTATTTACGTGCATGTATAATAATTAATATTTACTTTAAGAGGCTTGCATTTCTAAGCTCATATCGACGGAAATGTTTGGCACCTCGATGTCGACTCTTCCCCACTTGAGGCTCAAGTTTCACAAATTACATCAAAGGAGGCATTGATAACAACCTTTGGATAATACACAAAATCTCTACATCTTGATGTAGATATCAGCCACTACCAATAGCTTCCAGCGCCGAAATTGGTGATTTTTTTATTTTTTTTGCTTTTAATTTTTAAGTAAATTTTTTTAATCTTCAATTATAATTAAATAATTTAAGGTCTTCGTATTTTCAAATAAAAAAAGTGAAAGTATATCTTAATTTAATGTCAAATTAAGTAACTTATTAACTTCTCATTTCTATCAATTAATCATTTTAATTATAGCCAAACATGCTCCAATGCTTCATCTTAATAAATTTTGGTACATGTATCTTCTTATTTTCAAATATGTTCAAATAGACTCGTTGTGTTACGTCCTTTTTTCCTTAATTTATCTACCAAACTCATGGCAAAAAAAGTAGGAAATAATTTTGAAAAACAGCTGTTTAACTCTAAGTTAGTTTTCGTCTTTTGGGAAAAGATGCATGCATATGCATTCATCATTCCAAGTAGAAACTAAGAAACAAGATTGGCTTCATGGATGGACCACAATATTACTATTTTCGTGTCTACCACTCTTTTATTTGCAAGTTATATTCTAGATGAAATTAATTTCATTTTAATTGGACCACACTCTTTTTTATTAAAAATCAAGAAACATATGTAATTAACATATACTCCATCTAGTTTTCATCTACCACCCTTTAGTTAGTAGCCATTGACAATGTCCCGTTTTCTTCACGTAACCTAAAGTAAATTGGAAACAAGACTGACTTCACTGATGTACCACAATATTACTGTTCTCTTATCTACCACTCATTTGTTCGTAAGTTATATTCTAGATGAAATTAATTTCATTTTAATTGGACCACTCTCTTTTGGATTAAAAACCAAGAAAAAAATTGTCACTGTGTAAATAACGTATACTACATCTTGTTTTCATCTATGACTCTTTAATTAGTAGCCACTGACGATGTCATGTTTTCTGCACGTGCCGTAAAAGTAGATTAGGCGTCTGTTTGGTGTAGATTAATACAATCATAAAAAATTGACAATTCCAAGAAACAGACTAACATATCACAAGTACCTGAATTCCCATTTCCAATTTTGCCCATGATTTTGAAGAATGAATTACCAATTTACCCATCAATCCATTAGCCCTAACCTACATAATTGGGGATGGCCATGCTCACATTTTTGTGCTAAATTCGGCATGTAGACCAACTTTATTGATGGAATAGTAGAGAGATTAATCCAACTTGCCATTGTTTATCTTAATTCAAGCTTTATTGGGCTCACCAATTTGAACCATAAAATTGATATTTTGGAGAGAAAAAATCCAGATCAAACCGGCTCTTGACCACTGTCGAGTACATATGCAGTCCATCCAAATTGTCCGAAGGAAGCCCCTGGACTTGCCGTGGAGACGATGTTTTCTACAATGCTTCCATAATATGGGGCGTGGTAGGTCCCTTACGCATGTTTTGTAGACTCGGGCTATACCCTGCGATGAACTACTTCTTCCTCTTCGGAATTTTTGCACCGGTGCCAGTCCGGTACTTTTCACGCAAATATCCAGAGAAGAAGTGGATAAGACTAATCAATATGCCAATAATTATATCAGGTTCAACTGGTATGCCAGTAGCCAAGGCTGTTAACTATATGTGTTGGTTTGCTGTGGGACTTTTCTTCAACTTGTACGTGTATAGGAGGTTTAAGGGGTGGTGGGCAAGGCACAATTACATACTGTCAGCAGGATTAGATGCTGGAGTTGCATTCATGGCGACACTGTGTTATTTCGCGTTGCAAGTTAATGACATCAATGGCGCGCAATGGTGGGGCTTGGCAGTGTCCAATCACTGCCCGTTGGCCAGTTGCCCCACCTCAGCCGGCGTACAAGTTAAAGGATGTCCTGTCTTCCATTGACACGATTCTAAAGAGATAAAATTTCACATCAAAAGTAATTACTAGGAGATTAATGGCATTCTTAGTATGTTACTGATATATCAAAATGCTGCAGAAGATGCTATTTTCATAATTGTGTTTCTAACTTCCTCTTGTTCAAATAATCAATTTTGATGGATTTGTAGTCGTATCTTTTGCCTTTACTCCGGCACATTCATATTTAATGGATTTGTAGTCGAAGTGCAACGAGGGAGGCATAATCCTTGTGTATTCACATCTTTATATTACCCAACTCCTCTTGAACCACCTTGGCAATAGGAACTATGGGAGTTGGGGATCTTCTCCGATCAATATTGGATCAATACAATAGGGGAAAAGATCGTACAGTTCCCCACCAAGACAAACTCTCAATGGATCCTTTTTGCTTGTTCCATGCGAGTCGAATCAAGCCAAGAAAAGTTCTTTTCTCCCTTGTTGAGATGAACTAAAGCCACCTCTACTTGAGAGGAGAGGTTTAACGCTTTCAATTAGTCGAAGGCTCAAGAAGTAAGAAGTGGAATCAGAATAGAATGAATGATATCTAGAGAGTCCATAAACTCCCGATTTAGACATATAAGCCATTACGAACTTTTTCCTCATGGAACTGGCCACTCGTTGCTCAAGTGATTGGTCCATTCTGGCTCTTTGCTCCATTGTTCAGATTTTCTCATTGCTTTCTTGCTCGACTGTGACACCAAAGTTGGTATCAAAATTAAATAAAATAAAAAACAGAAAAAAGATGGATAAGATAATTAATATAATTCAACAATAAATAAATGAATTAAAAGATAAGATAATCAAACGCTTATTATTCCCAAATAATGGCCATTGAAATGATAAATTAAAAACTTTATTTGAAATTATAAGCGTGACATCAAAGGCGTGGTTATTGTACATGCTTAATTTGATTAATTATTTCTTGGTCTAAACATTTTCAATTAATAACCTATATATAGTGTTTTAAAGATGAAAAAATATGCAACCTAAAACCTGAAAAGTAACATTTGAGACTAAGAAGATATATAAAAGTTGTTTTAAAATGTGGAAATTGTATTGCCCAAGTCTTGTAAAAGTAACAGTCTCGCGTTAAGCTCAGCATTTGCACAAGATGGCATCAATGGTGGTAGTAAGGATGATTGTGGTGGTGAGGTGTTCCCAGTACCCGGAGGTGGAGGTGGCGTGTTCCCGGTACCTGGCGGTGGCGGAGGCGGCGGTGATGTGAACAACTCATCAACCATTTCCTATGCATGGTCCTATTTGTTAATGTGCCACCTTGCTTATGTTGCACTGGTTTATTTGGGTTGGATAGTTCGTTAGTCTTTTATGAATATTAGCACGAAAATAAGATCTTTTTATTTGCAACTCAATAATTATTGCATTTACAATAAACCGTTAATTAAATTATACAAAAATATATATACAATTAGCATATTTATTGATGAGTACTCGTAAGTGGTGCATATGATTGTTCTAACGCAACTAAAGAAATAAAGCATAAAATACATGTTAGGCAATTTGTTGTCAAACGTTTGTCAAACGACCTCCCTGGACAATGAAATAAGTATTGTTTATTTCAGTCGGCATCGACTAAAATGACTGAAGGTATATCGACAACGCAATATGATAAACCAATCACGTAATCCACTTGGACAATTTGAAGCAACCTAATTAAAATTAGTGTTGCTCAATGCCCAATCCACTTAGATGGTTTCTTTTATGTTGATAAGTCACTTACTGCTTATTGGGCCTTAACATTCCTTGTTGGGCCTAACCCTAAAAGTCTACATCTATTTCTTATATATATTAACTCATTACCGTTGTTTAAGTGTGAATGATAATACCCCTTACCTTGAGAAGAATTGAAGAAAATGGTTGTTTTGGCTTTTCTTTGTGCTCTCTACCCTTTTGTGCTCACTATCGTGAGTTTGTGGTTTCTTCTTCTATTCTTCAGCCTTGGTGGCTGACTCCTGTGGGTATTATATTTTCCATTCCTGGTCTTACTTCGTGTAGACAGTTCCTTGAAGAAAACCGTGTGTGGATTGATGTTTGGTTTGTGGTTGAGTTTGTTTGATTGTGGTGTTGTTCTCAATACTGAGCCCGGTTCTTGGTGGATTGGAGCATCAATTCTTTACACTATGCAATAGAGGTAGATGCGCTGCTGTTTCTGGGGTGGCCACTGGTATGTGGGGCACCACAGTACTGTAGAGGTGAAGATGACTCAAATTATTAAAAGCACAAGAACATATTTTAAGGCTCGCTGCATCTTATTGGAATCTACACAAAAGATCTCAAGAATTGAATTTTCAGTATTTCTTTGAAAGTAAATGGAATGTTGATTTTTTTTTATTTTTTTTGTCACTTTCTTATTATTAACTTTCTATTTATTAGCACATATTATCTATACTCATTAAAAAAAATACATTTTAGGAAGGTATAAAATATTTATTTGTTCCTTGTAACTTTAACCAAGGAACAAAAATCAAAATCAAAATCAAAAGTTTGACAATTTGATTTTTATTTCAAATCACGGTAATATAATATTTGAATACAAACCATCAGAAAAAGATATGCTAATTAATTGATTGTTAAATATAAGAATCAGAAGAAAAAGCTGAATATTATTGCGACATTTGGTTTTTTGAATTAATTTCTTTTATGGTAACTACATTCGCTAAAATTTAATTGACTATCAATGTATTTTAATTTGGGTTGATTAAATCACTATATTGTCGTCACTTATTAACTTGCATTCAATGTGACAAGTAACTTTGATGCGAACTCAATGTTTCTCCAAGTCATTGTTGGTGAATTTCTGTAGTGAAATTGTTGCTTGTTAAATGACAAAGTAATAGTTAAGTTTAATTCACAGGAGCGTGATTAAACTCTATGTAAAATAAAATGAAAAGAAAGTGAAGAAAAAAAAATTCGAGACAAATGATTAACACTTTCTCATTAAAGCAAAATTGTCTCGCAACGGTGCCAATAGATTATGGCACTTATCTCCCAAGATACAACGATTTAATTTGTGGTAGAAGCACTTCAAACCACGAGTAACAGCGAATTCGAACGAATTTTTTCCCCTTTATAAGAAAATAATTTTTGAATGATTTTTGGAGAGTGTTTTGCAAGAGATTTTGATGTAATGCTCAATGCAAATGATATGAGAATGCATAATGGACGTCCAAATGATGCTATTTATAGAAGATGAGAGGTTGTGAGTAAAGAGACGCCCCAAAATTCAAAAACCTTTACAAAGGGAAGCATTCTTTGCTGTCGTCAACCTATTGCTGGCCTCTCGCTTGAGCGTCGTGACACTTTTTCAACAAAAACTTTTCGCCTGCCTGCTGTTAGCCTGTTGCTCGAGTGGAAGCGTCGCCACTAGCCTGTCGCTCGAGCGACAATGTTACCTTTTTTCTTCCTTGTTTTTCTTTCAACTTTGGACCGTAATTTCTCATTTATCCTGAATTGGTTTTGAAATTTCAAATATACTACGACAATATACTCAACGAGTAGAACAAGTTAGTCTAATTGACTATTGTATCGAGTCTGAATATTTTGCCGAAATTGATACAAAATCACTGTTCAAGTTTTATACTTAACTAAATTTACAATCTTTAAACCAAATTTCAACTGTCATAACTCATAAGGGAGTTGACATACAAACATGATAGTACATGGAGATTGAGGTGGAATTTTAACAGACAAACTTCATCTACGTCTAACCTACCATTCCAGCCACCTAAGTCTCACCGTTGGACACCAAAAGAGTGGTAAAAACTTGGTGGATCATTTTTAAAATAACTTTATCTAATATCAATGATGCTTAACACTTGTCTACGTGACAATAAATTTCAATATTCACTATTGGTGGGATTCGTTTTGAGATGCTGAGTAGATGAACTAGAATTTGGAATATCGCAAAAATTCAAACTTAAATAATACCAACTTCAAGATGAGTAGTAAATATTGCTATTCTTAAGACGTTATTTACCCCCACCAATATGTGATGCACATAAGAATGCAAATACGCATGGGGGGTGGGGGGGGGGTGGGAGGCTGTACTGGGCTGGCCCATATCCTATTTTGGTTTGTAACTTTTAGATTAAAAAAGTTATATTTTGGCCCACATTTAAAATTAGCCCACTATCCACTTTCTCTAATATTTGTCCACTTCAAGCCTTTTTCTTAAATGGACCAAATTTTAGAATTACCCAACTTTCAAATCTCTTGCTCAAAATAATATAACTTCTTTCAAATTTAATGAGCAAGAAAATTATCTAATGAAACTAACCATACATATAAAATATGATGAAGGACAAAAAAAATAAAAAATAAAAACTATTGAAAATCTTAAAAGTAATTAAAATTTATCTTTTTGTATGTTTCTTTTATTAATTATACATATAAGTTGAAAAATACTTATTGACCATGAAGTAGATGTTATTATCAAAATAATAACTTGCTCTATATTTAATTTTATTAGTAGAAATAATATTTCTTAAAAAATTATTTATTTATAAATTAATATTATTAAAATTATATTATTGAAGTGAGTCAAACATAAAACTGAAATAGATCCAATTTCTTTGAATTCTCGATATTCTTAATCGGTTTTTCCCACTTTAGGTAGAATTTAAATGTGTTGATATAGAAGACTAATGCCAATATTAGATAATATTTTCAGAACGGAGTATTTTGATTAAAAACCTTTAATAACTGGAATGATTTGTTGTTCTTTTTAGGCCTTAAGTCTCGTAATAGTGCAAATAGGTCTTTCTTAATTTTTTGTTGGTGGGTATCATTTGTTTATGTTTATCATCCTTTCGCACATTTTGTATTTTCTTGGGAGGTGTCAAGATTTTTTATTTAGCAAGAAAAGCTACAAAGATTTAGTAAGACATTTTACGGATTAGTATGTTTGTACTTATTTATGTATATGACTCACTATGTTTGTACTTATTTATGTATATGACTCACTGTGTCATTAGTGTCATAAGCTTAGTCTTTTAAATTATATTTGGCGTGGCATACAGCATTTCTTATGGTGTGAGTTCCCTGATTTTTTTAAAAAAATTTTAGTCCCTCTCAACCTTTTTTCCTGGCTCCGCCACTGCAAATACGCTTCCAAGATACAATGAAATCTTTTAGCATTGTGTGGGTTGTACATACATGAAAATAACCCGAACACCGAAGATCTATACTCGATGATGAAGTACAAACAATGTTTAAGAAAAAAATTCCATAATGCCCTAATGCAGGTGCAACGGTTTTCGAAAGTTGTGTGTCAATATACAATGACCATGTCATGTAATGTGGGCACTCCAAATTGATAAGATCAGTGAGGTAAGGTTATTGATGCTTTGAACGCTCTTTTAATATGAAACCTTGACTCTTTATAAATATAGAAAACATTTTGAAGTGAATATGCAGTAACATGATAATGGAGTGATGACATGAATTCTGTTGTATAAATTTTGCAATTGAGGGATCCTATGTATAATAGTTTGGAAGTTGCGTGTTAAAGGACACTACTGTTGGAACAAGATAATGTCTCAAAATACATTTCTATCCTGGACAATTTTTGCTCAAGCGATGTGATTTTTCTTTTGAGGACAAGTTCAAAAATCACGATCTTTGTCTAAAAAGACACGACTTTTCAGTCGAACATTTTTTCGAATATCTCATCACATGCCACACCCGAGTTAATAAAATATTCAATCAGGCTAATTCCAATTTGCAACAATTTCTACGTGTTAAGCGTCTCATTTTTTTGCCTTAATATCGCATTCACCCAAAATTGATTTGAAAAACTACAATAATCTATTTGCGGAGTAGATCAAGTTGTGCCTTCAAACTCCCATAATTGATTAATGGATATAACCAATTGGTTAAATCGAACATTTCGATATGGGTATTGGGTGCACCACATTGCCGACACTGCCACCTCCACCAGCACCCCCACCCCACTCCACCCCACGAACAACTGCAGAGGTTAGCAGGAGACAATTAGTATGAAATAGTTATTATTATTTCTATAATGTCAATAATATTAAATAATTATCATAATCATATAAATAACTAATTTAAAAAATTGGGTAACTTACTCTCATCTTCACTGACATCGAGTAAGTCGATCAACAAACTATACAAGGCGTTTGTCAACTATGCATGGTCAGTATTCATATAGCCAGGAATTTGCCAAGACAGCAACGTCTACATTAATGTTAAAAATGGTGTACAAAAACATGGGGAATGAAACCTTTTACAAATGTCATACAATGGTCAACGTTGGGATGTTGAAAATAATTGGTCACTTCATCTTTTGATCTCAATTCAACAGCCTAAGCTGTCCACAAAAATATTTCATGGCGTAGCTGCTGATAATAACTTGGGAATGTCAGACACCTTGCTTGAATAATACTCGGGTTGAATATGGTTTGATAAGTCTTCAAGAGTTGATATACTTGTCACACCTGCAAACACCTTAGCAATATCAGTGTCTCGTATGCTCGTGAATCTTGATACTCTCGGTTTTTCAACTTAGCGAGAAATGGGTCTTAACAAATTATGCTAAAGAGAAGTATATAAGTAACAAGAGATGACCTGAAAGAACGAGAAGAGTTCTGCATCCAGCATTCAGTCCAAATGAAATATCCGTGTCCAGTCTATCCCCTACCATACACATTCTGGAAGTAGGGATATTGAATCTGCCGGGGGGTGGGGTGGGGTGGGGTCAAGGTCTTAACGTACATAAACAAATTCACCCGGGACTAACTAGTTATCAACATTATCACGTATGTGTTCAAAATAAATAATAAGGTAGAGATAAATTAGCTTTACTGTGTGAGTTTCACCTACCTTTTTAGTAAAAAGTCCATCATAAAGGTCGATGGTTTTCCAACTACAATAGGCTCTTTCTGAGTCGACCCACACATGGCAGCAACCATACATCCAGCACCTGTAACCAATAGAAAATTAATTCCGAAATTTTCATGCTAGTCAAACAAGCAAAGATGTAAGCTTACCAGGCCATTCTTGCAGATCAGTTAGATGCCCAACTGAATCCCGGTTGGTGGCAATAAAGAGACATCCTGGATTCTCGCGTATGCAAAGAGTTCCATACCTTCAGATGAGTGGAATTGTGAATTTAGTTATAACTTTTCACTAGAGGGTCTACATGCTAGACAGGGAGATTCCATAATAATTCAGAAGAAATATTCACTAGCATAGAGTCCCTTAGTTTAGTCAAATGCCAAATGAATTATTTTATTCTCATTCCATGATGCAACATCAGAGAGTAACTCTAGAAGCTTTATAAGGCCTTTTACAGCCACAAAAAGAAAGAAAACATTCACTGGGGTGAAATGCACCCATAGTGAAAGGTTTTAAATACTGTCATTTTCCAGCTAAGTTGCACAGCTGAATCAGAATGAAAGCATGATAAATTCCATGCGGGCCCTTGGGCAAGCTGTAAGTTATGATATGCACGCAATTCATGCAGTTGTGCCAAACTATGCAAAAGAAAGCCCTGAATCTATTCCAACTACAATTGGTGCACTAGATTTTATTCACTTAAGTTAACCATAGATGCCAAAAGACAATAAGCAGGTTTGAACAGGGAACATGGAATTTACTGGAGCTTGTAGTAATTTATATACTGGTCAAGTCCAACCACAACAGCTCCGACCTGGGATATGCAATCAGATCATCAGTCAATAAACAGCAGAAAAAGGTAAAATGCATCCATAAATTGAGGGCAAGATGTCGCATTACACTCTTATCATGTTGAAAAAAAGAGTTTGGTCCCAGGATAGCAGTCTTTTTCCCATCTTCCTGCAGAGAACGTCATGGTCATTTACAATCCGAATAAGACGATCATAACAAATAGCACGCCTAGTTATCCAAAGAACATAACAGCTGGTTTCAATATAAATAATAAACATGTACAGGTAAATCAATATACTATATATGAATATGAAAAATAGCTGATTAAGTAATAAAAAATATAAAATATAAAATCAAAGAGGTGAAATAGAAGGGCAAGCCCAGGGGTTTGAGAGTATGAAAAATGTGAACAAAAATTCTTATCCCTTCAAGACCATACAACTAGAGACAAAAGGTAAATGTCAGCTAGTAGGACCAAACGGTTCAATATAATATATATTCAGAGATGAAACCAATTGAAGCTTACAGTACCACCGAGGCCAGTAAAACCAGCAAGCTCCAGTTCTTCCAATATACCTTCCTCGCCAATTACATAAACCTGCAAAATATAAGGGAAGGCTTGATATTATCATCATGCCATCACTTCATGGACATCATCCAAGTAGATGAGGAATTAGGCAACTAGAAAGTCGGATAAGATTAGGATTATGAGAATTTGGTATGGAGTCCATCCCATAATTCTTCATACACTACCCAATTTAGGATTCTCTGCTTTGGGCAGATGCTCTCTACCGTTCCAAGTTTAACTCAAATTTTCCATTATTATTATGTTAAGGTCATTGTTGCATGCTAGTCTTAAAAAAAAAAATAAATAAATAAATAACTCAGCCTTGATTAGATATCAAAAGAAAGACCTGCACAGAGCAGATGATTGATATGTATTTAGCTATCCTGGATTGTTTTGTTAATTGGTGGAAATTGAGTGCATTTTTGGTGTCATTTGGACAAACTCGAGTCATTCACAATTGCAATTATCTTCCTCAGAATCTAAGATAATAAGATAATACAGGATATTTTAAACTAGAATAGATCTAACCAACCAAGAGTGCTAGAAAGGTTACAATGATAAGGTTAGCCTCGATAATCCGAGGTTGTAGATAAATTTTGTACGGCTGTTGTTTGACAGATTTAGAATGACGGTATTTCAGAAGGCATGATGTTCAAATCTGATTAATTTATTAACAATGATATATTGATTGGAACGAATTGCCATAACAATCAGTCTTTGAGATAGTGTCATCCACCCAAATATCATTCTTACGATTCAAATTTTAAGCATTATGAGACCTTGTAATATTGAAACAACCTTCTTATCCTTAGGAAAGTCATTGACTTTCAAGTACATGGCCGCTGCAAATGAGGAGGAGAATATCTCATCCTGCAAGCAGAAGGATAGAGTATTTAAGCAAACTTCTCAATTTAAATTGTATATTGCATACTGAGTTCAATTAAATATATTGGCGAACAGAACACACCACGGTTACAGAAATTCCAAGGGAATGAAACTTCTTAGCACACTGACTTCTTGATTTCCTCGAATTATTTGTCACAAACACCAGCTTCTTTCCCTGCAACCACATGCATTAGATAACACATACGGTCAAAAAAGATAATTTCTTATAGACTAAGATAGAATTAACATATCCAAACAAATTATGAATGTGAATTTGATGTTCCAAACACACACCATGCACAGCAGGTAATTGTAAAACCAACAAATAAATAAGATCTTGATTTGTGTATGACTATTAATAGATGAATTGCTTATTAAACTAATGAAAACCCTGTATAAATTGGTAAAAAGAATAAAGACCAAGGAGGTAATAGAAATACCATGGATCGAAGCGTTTCCAAAGTCTCTGGAACACCATCAATCAGTGAATCCCCCTTCCAAATCACACCTGAACAAATAGAAAAAAAAAAAGAATAAACAAAGGCACAGAAACACATGTTATTGCAATAAAATTGAGAAAAAAAAAAGGAATCATAAAATATCTTATAGAGTGTGTTCACCATCACAGTCGAAGAGAAAGGCATCGACGGAATCAACGAGGTCCCTGACGTTGTTAGGAGAGAGAGACTGGCATTTTGTTTTCTCTCCCACTGTTGATTCTGAGATTTTTCCGTCCATTACCGGCGAAGATAGACTGTGAAAAGCAGGGATACTCGAGTGTGCGTGATTTATTTCAAGGGATAGCGAACGTTACAGCTTGAGATTCGAATATATTCTGATACGGAATGGGAAATTCCAATTGACCCTCGATTTCAATGAAAAGCATCAGATTCCCTTCCCAATTTTGAAGCACAAGTTCAATTTAGCTTCATATTCGTTTACACCATGTTTGGCTAAGCTGATAAGTAAGTGAATATATTTATCTTCTAAAATGTAAAAGAATTTCAAAAAAAAGTTACCAAGGCCTGTTTGATTAAAACGAATTCCATAGAAAATGTCACATTCAAGGAAAACAAATTTCATTTTGACCGTTTGATTGCAACGTGGAAATGAAAATCGAATTTTAAAGTACAACCACTTTAAATTGCATTTTCTTTATTTTCATGAAAAACAAATTCCTATAAGTTTGTTGAGTTTTTATTTTTCAACTAATATGTAATTTGAATTCTTTTTCACATTTACCTATTAAACCGACCCTTAAAAAAAACTTGTATGCAGTGGTGGGGATGTGTTTGCTTGGCCCCATTATTTGCTCACTTCTCTCCCATTTTCCTAATTGGTGGACCTACGCCTCAAAATGTTGCAGTATTATGACAAAAATAACTACCCATTCTTGACCTTTCCACCACCATTCATCGAATTTTCCAATATTACCCAATTGGGTAGGTGGTTTTTTTTTTCCTTTCACGTAGGAATTCGTAGCCGCTACTCAGTGGTTGGGTGCGGCAGTGGTGTGCGATGTTGGGTACAGTGGTGTTAGCAGCATGGTGTTGGCTCTTGGTTGGTGTGTAGTGTGCAGTGGTGTTGACCAGTAGTCGTGAGTTGATGGGGGTGGCTCAGACGGTGGTGTCGTGTGC
Organism: Fraxinus cuspidata; assembly: GCA_903798385.1. NCBI lineage: Eukaryota > Viridiplantae > Streptophyta > Magnoliopsida > Lamiales > Oleaceae > Fraxinus > Fraxinus cuspidata. The sequence goes on along the minus strand of CAIGRP010086695.1, from coordinate 32,724 downwards.
GGTGCGAGGTGGTGGTGATGGTGTGCGATGTGCAGCGTGTAGTGGTAGTGGTGGTGTGCGCTGTGGTGGCGTACGATGTGCTATGCGGTGTGAGATGGTGGTTGTTGTGGTCACAGTGGTGGCGACAGCGTTGACGGTAATGGATTTGAGGAGAAGGTGGTGGTGGTTGGTACAGGCGGCGACAATGGTGGTATTTAGGGATGATGTTGGTTGTCGTCGTTGCAGTGGTGTTGGCGGTGGTTGTCACAAATTGTTTTGTTGATTGTGATCAATAAATTGGTTGGTATGGACCAATAAACAATATGTGATCATTAAAATAGATAAATTGTGATCAATAAATAATGTGTGACCATAAAATTTATTAAGCTCTGACCAATATTTTGATAATGTGTGACCTAAAAATAATTTTTGACCAATGAATTTGATATTTTGTGACCATGAAATAAGTTGTGACTCATAAAATTTTTGATTTGTGACCAAAAAATAATAATTGACCAACTAATTTATTTAATTTGTAACTTATAAAATTCGCCGTTTGTGACTGTGATATCTGTAATTGTGACTAATACATAACTATAACCATAAATTATATACTAGTGTGACAATAATTTATTTAATTAATAAAATATTTTTAATAAATAAATTTTAAATTTATATATGATTTTTGAAAAAATTAAACCTTATTTTTTAGATTTGAAATTGATCATACTTAATCTCTAACTAATGAAATTTTCCCTAGTCTAATTTACTCAATTTAACCTCTGTAGCTAATTTATTACCTGGCCCTGGCCCACAATGAAAAAGGCTCAAGCCCAAAATGAAGTTCCAAAGCCCAGCCCAAGACAGTCGACTATCCACTAAACGCACTCTTGAGATCATCTTCCTCCTTACCCTCGCAACCCCACTTCTCTCTCTTCGTCTTCGATTTACAATCTTCATCTCCCTGTTCTCTTTTCAAGATTCAATAACTGTCCAAATTTCCGCAAAATTTTGAAGTTTTTTATTTGTAAAAGTTTTTAATTAGGCCAGAATAGGCAAAACACCGCAAGAGGTAAGCCGCTGTCTCATTTGACAGCGTTCCTCTCTCCTTTTCTCTGCAAACACTTTGCGTTAACAAATAAAAAATTGAACTATTTTCGGACGGAAGTTAGTGTTTTTTCTCGTTTAGAATTACTAGATTTTACGCTATAGATCCTGTGTTTTTGCTGTCCCAATTTCTTATAATTATGTTATTGCCCAAACTGAATGCTTAATATATATTGCATGTTAGGAACTAATTTCATTTGCGGTGTTGAAAAGAAATGATATCCGTGCTCGTGTAATTGATTTGAGTACTGGTTGCTTTAATGTCTAGCTTTTTAGTGATATTGATTTACTCAGTTTTTAATTTATCAAGTATATGGGGAAGTGTGTGAATTATGTTTCTCGATTACTAATATTTGTAAATGGGATCTTTGTTTATGAATACATTTTTTCGGAATTGAATCTTTCTATTTTATTCTATGAACTCAGCTTTCTTGCACACATTCATGCTTCCAGTACATAGCATCATTATCATGAACACTTTTTATTCGAGCAGCGGTAAATTTAGCACTAAATCTATTTTGTATTTTTATTTGAATTCTTTTTTTGTTTGAACTTAGGGTCTAGTTTAGAGGGATATCAGTAAAAGGGAAGGAAGCAAATATCAGTTTATTGGTTGGTTTCCTTGCATGAGCTTGCACTACATTATGGAACTGTCTTTAAGTATACTTATTACTCAATTGGAGTTTTGAAACCTTTTTGTATGAGAAGATAAGGCTGAAAACAATGTATGGAAGATCAGGTCTTGATCGTTTTAAGAAAGCCGAGACTTTGGAACCATTCTCAGTTAATACAAATTCAGGTACTAAATCAACCACATCGGCGACTACTAATGCAGCTCTCCGTTCCACAGCTCCAATTAATCATCCTCAAACATCTTCTCCACAAACCCAATACCTAAATCAACACAATGTTTTGCAAAAAACCATGGGCCTGGATATGGCCTCAGCTGCAGTGCCTACTCAGCACATGACTCAGGTTGGAGGAGGCCAGTCGACCTGGCAGCCTCCTGATTGGGCTATTGAGCCACGACCTGGTGTTTATTATCTTGATGTTTTAAAGGATGGAGAGGTTCTTGATCGGATTAATTTGGATAAGCGGAGGCATATCTTCGGTAGGCAGCTTCCGACTTGTGATTTTGTCCTGGACCATCAGTCTGTCTCGCGCCAACATGCTGCTGTTGTTCCTCACAAAAATGGAAGGTTTGATATATAACCTTTTTGTAACTCTATTTGCTTTTTTTTTATAGTTCTTTCTAACTGCTTTAGCATATTTTATTTGATTTCACTTGGTAGCTATGTTATAACTGTCAAGCTTTCCCCCAAATATATAGTGGAGAAATGCATAGTTGTTGATTTGTAGAAATTAAATTGATCAGTAGAATTACCGGTTGGATGTTCAGCTGTTCTTCCTCTAATAAATCAAAATATATGTTAATTTAAGCTCTTCACAATACTGGGATACCTGCTATGAAGTGAACAGTTTAGTACCTACAATTTTATCTGTAACTCTATTGATCTGCATATGATTCTTCCATAATTTAAAGTCAAACAGAAGTATGTGCTTTAGGTCAACATATTTATATCTCTGTTTGCTGACAAAGTAAGAAGAGTAATTTATAGGAAGTTGTTTTTGAAGTTCCTCATTTATTGGACAATTCAGAATTGAAAATATATTCTTATTCAAATGAACAGTTACATTTACTGTCACTGACGCAGTTGCATATATCTGTCACAGTATATATGTAATTGATTTGGGGTCAGCACATGGAACATTTGTTGCAAATGAGCGATTAACCAAAGATTCTCCTATTGAGCTCGAGGTTGGACAGTCTCTGCGGTTTGCTGCATCTACGAGAACTTACATATTGAGGAAGAATAATGCTGCTCTATTCCCTCCACCTCCAAAACCCGCAGAAATTGAATTACCTTCTCCGCCGGATCCTTCAGATGAAGAAGCGGTTTTGGCTTATAACACATACGTTAATCGTTTTTTGAATGGGTTGACACGGCCTGACATATTATTTAAATCCACAGGATCGAGTAGCTCATCAGGTGGAAAGGATGACAGTCGGCTAAATGAGAGAGCACCAAAGAGAATTAGGAGAACCAGGGTGGCATTTAGAGATCAGGTTGGCGGTGAGCTGGTTGAAGTTGTTGGGGTTTCAGATGGGGCTGATGTAGAGACGGAGCCTGGTCCTATGGGTGTTAAAGAAGGAAGTCTTGTTGGAAAATATGAATCCCTTGTACAGATCACTGTAATACCGAAAGGGACAGAACAGACCTCTGTGAAGGAAGTCTCTGTCTCCCAAATAGGCGTGACAGAGAAACTTCAAGAAGTTTTGAATAAGGTCAAGACTCCTTCAAAGAGTGGTGGTATGTATGATGATCTTTATGGAGAATCATTTTCTGGCAAAGTAGGTTCTTCTTGGGCATTATCATCTGCTGGATCTGGTGGTAGACAAGCTTCTCCTAGAAAACATGCTGAAGGAAATGCTACCGGTTCTGTAAGTGAAAATCCCAAAATTAACTCTGGAGATTACGATGACGACAATGATGATGATCTATTTGGCTAGGCAGAATGAGGTGCTTGTTTGTGAATTAAGACGAGATGACGATGCTAATCAAGAAGAGAACATTTTTTATTTTAATTCAGCAACAGGTACTGTCCAATGGATGGGAATTTTTGTTGTACTTTTATCATCATCTTACAACCTGTCATGTGTCTCCATGAACCTTTGGTTTGATTATGAATCGTTGGCCTGAATTTCTACGAGGAGGATTATGAAGAGGATTCTTCTTATATTTTGGAACATGATCATGTGTTAAGTTATAAATTAATTTAATTTTCTTTATTTCATACATTTCTATACACGCAGAAGATTGTTTTGATCAACTTCTTTTACATCCATGATGAACATAGGATGTTGGATCTAAATCAGTCTCAGCACATTTGAGGGTTTTATGGTTGAAAACGTGGTTCTGTAGTGCATAATGAGTATTTCTGAATGGTAGACTGGTTGTGAACATTTTCGACCTGGTATTTACCAGGCTGTCTATATGGAAATAGGAAATTGCAGCAAATGAAATTAGTAACCTATTCGTTCATCAAATGCTGTAGCCCAATGTTTGTATGTTCCTATTAGACCACTTTACTCTGTGAGCTGTGAATGAGTTATATATCTTGGTTTTTGAAATGGTCTTTCTATCTATAAAATTTACTGGCAAAATTCTTAATCTATGTAACACACCATCAGGATAGGCTTTTTAGTTCTTTTGACTATTGAAGTTCAGGGTGGCCGTGTAAGAATTCTACATACCTACTAGTACTCGAAATATAGCAGCAAAAATAAATTTACCTTTTTATTGGCTTGTGCATTAGCTGCTGCATCTCTGTTCTTAATTTTCGTTTGCTCCAACCTGCAAGCAGTCACTTCTTCAGTCTGTATAACCCCCCTGTACTTTCTCTTGATTCTCTAACTCTTAGGAGTATTCTGCCATTTCTTTAACCATCATTTCACTCTCTTGAGTTTCGATATTTGTTTTGTTAAAGTCATTTTCGTTATGCATGCTGGTGGATTTTACTTGGTATGGAGGTAGCATTGTGTTTTCAAACTTCTTAAAATCTTGAAGAAGAGCAGTGAACTGGTCTCGGGTTGACTGTGAAAGATCTGAATTGTTACTACCATGGCCATAGGTGATGTACAGACTGGCAGAGCCAGCACCTGGCGATGTGGCACGGCCGTCCGTGCTGGCTCCGCCTGAATTCACAGGTTGGTAGTACACGTTTACCAGGTCTTCGAAACTTAAATGAAATCTTGCAGCATAACGTTTTCTAATTGGTCATCAACTTCTTGGTGATGGCGTGTGTAGAGTGGAATATATTCTGTCAAGCAATGACGGAATTTATGAGTAAGGTCCTTTTAATGTCGTTAATTTTGCTGTCTTGTACGATGTTGTTTCATAGTTTCATGGAGAGGAGTTTAGAGAAACGGTAAAATGTCGAGCCATCCTTGGTCTGAAACGCCTAAAGTTCCCTGGTTTCGTCATGGTTCACTGCCACGGCCCAAGCCTGCATAAATTGGTCCATGTAAGGTGGGCCCGGTGTCCCTAAAACATGGAGAGCGGTGCAGGCTTGTATCGGGATTTTGGCTCAACACATTGTGATGACTATATTTACTCGTTTGTATCACAGCGAAAAGTAGCGCAAAATTTGAAAATCCAGGAATTAAATTGACATTGAATAAAGTTCACAATTTAGATATACTTTTATTCCTTTTTGATAGAATTTTGGATCAAAATTATGGACATTTGGAAGAGCATTTTTCTCGATCGGAAGGCACTACACAAAAAAAAAAAAAAAAAAAGGACTCATGTTCCAATTGTCTCGTGAAGATTGACGTTTAAAAAGGCTCTCAAGATTCTCAATCGTTCTGGCATCCAACTACATTATCAATTTCCGTCATGTAGAAACCTAATCTCATTGCATTAAATAGGTTGAAAAGAAAATCTTTGCACNGGCAAAAAAAAAAAAAAAAAAAAAAAAAAGGACTCATGTTCCAATTGTCTCGTGAAGATTGACGTTTAAAAAGGCTCTCAAGATTCTCAATCGTTCTGGCATCCAACTACATTATCAATTTCCGTCATGTAGAAACCTAATCTCATTGCATTAAATAGGTTGAAAAGAAAATCTTTGCACTGGTTATAAGATTGCTAAAAACGCGTTTAATTTGTCATTTTGAAATTTTATTTCTCAAAACAAAAAACTAAAAAACATATTTGGTTTAAATTTTGAAAAATTATTTTATGATATTTTATTCTATAAAATTTGATTGTTTAGTAAAAATAGAACAATTTTATATTAATATATTATCAAATACTATATACATTTTAAAGTTGATGAATATTATAATTTTTTTCCCCTGCAAAAGTAAAATAATAATTTGAGTTCAAAATATAGGATATAAAAATAAAAATTAATGAAATGGACTTAAAATATTTTTATTTGTGTTCATTTACATATTTTACAAATTCTATGTAAATAATCATTGAGAGCTTGGACTATGTAAATAACCAATTTTATTTTTTGAATTTATTTTTCTTATTTTCAAAAAAACTTATTCGTTAGTATTTTATATTTTTATTTTTCAAAATTTCTGATTTTTATAATTTTATTTAAGTAAAATTTTATTCAAGCACTTATTTTTTTTTTTTATGTTTTGAGCGTTTTCAGAATATTCGCCAAGAATACTCATAATATCAAAAATGCATTTTGTTTTTACGTTATAAGTTTAACTTTATTTTCAAAAATATCAGATGAAACACGTTTTCAATGTTTTGTTAAATTGAAAACTGAAAACAACAAATCAAATGCACCCTTAGTTTTGAAGGTGGACTATCATTTTCACAACCTCACTCGATCTTATGCAACCCAGCGTGCAATTTGAAGTTGTGGTTGGAAACCACATCAATAAAAACTTAAATGAATGAATGGCAGAATTACCCAAAAAAAAAAAACAAAAAGGAATACAAAGGATAAATTATCCTTAACTCGCCAATCCTTAAAAAATTACTTTCATATGGTAGATTTTCGAAAGGCAGAACATATTCTACTGTAAGAGATATGAGACATGGGTATCTTTTTAATGAGATAGTGAGGCTTATTGTCCCCACATCCTTCAAACAAAATCAATCGATATTAGAAAGATGGTGGCACCCACTACACTACCTACCACAGTAACAGTTAAAAGTCTTACAGAAACTTACAAAGTGATAATCATAAGGACCATCATCAGGGTATTTTCGTGTTTCTTGACCAAGCAATAACAAAGAAGAGATCAATTAGAACTTCTATTCCATCATTGCATATTCTTTTCTTTTATGGGCATGATACCCCACCAAATTGCACGTTTGGACTAAAAGAAGGAAAAAAATCGTCAAATTTCGTCAGCAGTCATGTGTAACAGTTTTAAATATTAATGAATCTATGCATTTTGTAAAAATCGCACTCATACGGAAAGGAAATTTAGCACACAAACCCAAGTCTAGAAAAGACTGCTATTGATAAGCAAAAGTTGACAAAAGTGTGAAATACTGATCTAACTAGAAGATACCACCTTCCCCAATGAAACTTCTTTCCCCGGAGCAACAACCGAAAGAGAAATGACCTGATGCTTCTTCTCCAGAACAACCAGCAAAGTCCTGTCCAATCAAGATTTCATGATCTGTAAATGAATCAAATGGTAGATGACAAGATACATGGTCGACATGAAGCAAAACCTATCATCAAACCTTAGAAAAGGAAGAAGACGACTCTATTTTTGATTCACCCTCTTTGATATTAGAATGATGAGAAATGTGTAGTATGGGATCTTTCTATCTGGTCCCACCAAACACTTTTTCAAATAATGGTAGGGCCAGCTGGAAGACCCACCCCCAATTCACTCCCACTCCCATCCCAACCACTTGCTTTGCATGCTACTATGTATGAAATGATTCTGTTACTCCTCTCTACACAAGGACTCCCACGTGGTCTCAACCATCCTACGTGGCAAACGGTTCGGCGGTCCCATGCCTTGTCCACTAACATGAGGCGAAGCTGGACCGACCTCCAAGTGCGGACAATCCGTTTTCCCCCGCAAAGCGAAGCTGAATCGACCCCATTACACGCGGACCCCATGGGAAGAGCTAGTCCAGGATGGGACGATGAAGAGATCTTAAACAGATTTTGTATTATGTGATTGACAAGATAACTCACTGCCATAGCCGCCGCTGCCAATCTATTTGGTCAAGTTCAAGGCCGCAAGCTAGGCCTTATGAATACTAAAATTATTAGCATTTAAAGTTGTGATTGATTGATGTATATGACAAGAAAGGTCAGTCATTTGGATAAGGCCACATGCATTGTCATCCAACGACTTTCGTTAAATCTTGCCCAGGTATAAAAGCTCACACTTAGTGTCTTCAAAGGTAATGCAAATTTAGACTCTCAAAGCTATAATCTTGCTACCGTATCTTTTACTTGTTTTTCCAAAGCCGGCCCCCTTTTTATATTGGAGGTTCACGTTTAAAGTTCTCCCACACTCATATACCGATTTCTCCAACTAACTTGACCGTCGGAGTGCGCATGGTCAACTCTACCCCTCCGGAGAAGGCCACGTGTGACTAACGGTTTGTCCAAGTATGCAGAAACCGAGCTTGCGTGGACATGAGAAGCATTGTGATCTATTGGCCACATCATTGGCACATTTTTTTGGGATCAACAGAATCCAATCACATATGGACTAGTTTGTATATGTTTTTGTCTATAGGCACCCACAACTATATTGTTTGCTTTTTCCCATGTTCAAGTAGTTTAACCTGATTCTTTTGATGCATTACTTTATATGTTGACTAAGAGCATATTTAATATACACTAGTCATCTTTCCATACGTCTCAATGAAGATAGGGTTGTATACTTGTGTATATAAGATATGACCTATAAGTTGCTACTCTCTCATTCCTCTTCTTTTGCGCATGTCTATCCGTTTTTCTCAATAACATCAATGCTACATGCAAGAAATTGATAACAGTTTTTTCTTTCTTCTGTAGTTGCATATATATTTGAATCGCGAGTTCAACGATTCCATGAAATTCAGTCATGGATGATTCGTGATCAGCAAGTGATGAAGCTTTGATTATTAGTCATGGCCATTGGCTTAATTTCCTCAAATATGCATTAGCAATTAATGGAAGTTGAAAATGTAAACTTGCAGCTTTGTGGGATAGTTAACAGCAATCAGCTGCTTTTGCGGTAGATCTTGATTCTTCTTTCATATATTTTAATTGAGTACTGAATCCCACTGATTAAAGTGCATTAATGAACATATATGTACGAAGAAGAGACTTTGGGGTGTATATTTATTTTTCCCTATTCAATTGAATTCAAGATTTTATTTCTAACAGGAAAAAGAACATTGATTTTGCACCACCCTATATATAATAGCCTTATGATTCCATTCAGTCTCTCTCCCAAAGCAATGGTCACTAGTTCAAGATTCCAGGTACCTATGCAGTTAAAGGTGGTTGTTACGACGAAACTTTCTTGCATTAAAATCTTAGATGTTCAATCGTCGAGAATCTGAAGCATGCACATAGAATGTGTTTACAGTTTACAAAGAAAATCCTTAAGCATTGCCCTTTTCCTTATTAGTGATATGTATGATTGTTTTTCTTTCCTATATTATTTAACTTTTTGGTGATGAATATTAAACTTACCTTTTCTTCATAAATTTATTCATTTAAAGTTAGTGCATGCCAAAGAGTACATACTTTGCGTGCCATTGGGTATAGGTGGCTTTAAGCCTTTAACTGCCAAGAATATATGTTTACATGCTTGTAGCAGTACATGTTTGGCATGGTTGGATTATACAACCATGGACAGTATTAACAAAGAAAAGGAGGCTGAAAAGAAATCTTGTCCAAATATCTTCGAGTCTTGTCCAGTACTACTTACCATACATTCCCTAATTGAACTTATGGCCACTCAAAGTGCATTACAGCAGAAATGTTTTATTTTTCCCTATTCCTTTATAGAGAATTCCCTCCATATCTGAATGTCATGTAGAGCTATATATAGGAACCTGCGAATATGATGGGATCTTTATTCAGTATGTCCAATACTTACAATGATATAAGGATAAAACCCCTACAAGTCAATCAAACAGAGGTTAGTTGTATGTATATTAAGTAGCCTTGTGATCGGATTTTCGTTAATTTCTTGATCCATCTTTACATTGTTTTAGTTAGCCTTTTTCTTTCCTTGTGCCAACTATATTAACTCCAAAGATGATTTCCATTGAGCAGTAATTCTTCTTTCAGCAAGAAGCATTCTTCTACTTAGCTTGCGCATTGCAATCCCTGCGACACCTTTAATTCCCTTTTTAACACGTACGTTTACTAGAATATTGTTCTTCTCATATTTTATACACTAAGTTAATAATTCTTTTCTGCAGCTTCAGCTTCCTTAGTAGCAACAAATGAACTATAGATCACAGATTAATTTCTCTTTGAAATTAATAGGAAAAGATACATCTTCAGTTCTATGAAAAGAACACCAAAAATCACCTTACTCAGACAGAATTATCAAATATGAAGTTTATGAAACTTGGAACTAGGCCAGACACCTTCTACACAGAGGAGGCTGTTAGGTACATGAAATGCCTTAATATAAATGTAATTCATTTTATAACATTAATCTGCATGTATCCTGATGTTAACTTTGTTTTGAAATTTGCAGGACAGTGATATTAGATGTTCCAAGTGACCTCACCATTCGAGTAAACAATATTATATATCTTCTTCATAAGGTATGATTTGAGATTAATTATCATGTATGAAAACCAAAATTTCGGAAAACATATCATTGCCATTGCACTAAATCATTCTAGCAGACAAATTTCCATTTAAGAAAGATAATATGCTAAAATAATACTCCCTCCGTCCCATAAAGATAGGCTTGCCTTCCTTATTCTGTTTGTCCCATATAGGCCAATTTTTTTGTTGAGTGTATGGTTGATTTCTTAATAATACACGTATTTAATGTGCTTTGTTATCAACAAATATGAACTACTTATATTTAAACAATTATTTAATGTAGTGGTATACTAGGAAAAATATAAGTAAAATTTATATTTCCAACTATACTAATCACATTTTCTTAATATGTATGAAAATGGAAACAAATTTATCGTTATGGGACAGAGGGAGTATGTACATACCTTCTTCATTTCTTGTTAAACAGTTGCTGCTTTTCCATTGAGGCAGTACTGGCAGTAGCCCTATCTTAAGACAAAATCACTCAGATCTTTCATGATTCTGTTGTGAGCTGTAGTATCCTCTCGTTCCAAAGAGCAACCTACTACAACAGCATTGCTCAGAGTTGGAAGAAGAAGATTCTAGCAACATCACCCTGGAGCTGCATGATATTCCAGGTGGAGAAGAGGCTTTTGAGCTGTGTGCAAAGTTTTGCTATGGGATCACAATAAATCTCAGTGCACATAATTTTGTACCTGCCTTTTGTGCCTCCAAGTTCCTTCAAATGACTGAAGCAGTTGAAAAGGTAAACTTTGTCTCGAGATTGGAGGTTTTCTTCTCATCTTGCATTCTTGAAGGTTGGAAGGACTCCATTGTCACACTGCAAAACACTGGAAGGTTGTTTGAGTGGTCAGAAAATTTTGGGATAGTCAGAAGGTGCGTTGAATCAATTGTTGAAAAGATACTGACACCTCCAGCGAAGGTTAGACATACTAGATACTATAATTAATTCCATGTTTTTCTGAACCAATTACATTGATTTTTCTTGCATTTAATTTTGATGTGGAGAGAGACCACACGCAGGTTACATGGTCTTATACCTACACTAGACCAGGGCACGAAAAAAGGCGCCATCAATCGGTTCCAAAGGATTGGTGGACAGAGGACATATCTTTCCTTGACATAGACATGTTAAGATGTATAGTTACTGCTATTAGGTCTACAAATGTGCTGCCACCGCAGCTTATTGGAGAAGCTCTGCATGTGTATACGTGTCGTTGGCTACCAGACATCACAAAAAGTAGGCCCAGAGAGTGTTCAACTTCTCAAGCTGAAAATTCTTTAGACAGAAAAGAAAAAATTCTTGAGACCATCGTGAGCCTGATTCCAGCTGATAGAGGATCTGTCTCAATTGGATTCGTGATAAGACTCCTTGGCCTCGCAAATTTTCTTGGGGCATCTCCCGTGACAAAGGCAGAACTCACAAGACGATCAGGCATGCAATTTGAGGAGGCAACATTGAATGACCTGCTGCTTCCTGCTCAATCGTCTAATGATCACAATGCTTCTTATGACATTGATTTGGTTAAGACAGTTTTGGAGAGTTTCTTGAGGCACTGGAAAAGACAAACTCCTACATACGAAAACCAGTCACTAAGACTAATTAGAAAAGCTGGAAAGCTCATTGATTCTTTCCTGCAAGTAGTGGCAACGGATGCAAACATACCAGTTCAGAAAGTGGCAAATCTTGCTGAAGCTTTGCCAAGAATTGCAAGGCCTGAACACGATGATCTATACAAGGCAATTAACATTTATCTCAAGGTAGGATATTATAGTGGATTTATAGAGAAATAAATAAATAAACATGATCCCAGTGAAATTTACTCACCATAACTCTATTTGTCAGATCTACTGGCTATTTATTATCAGTATTTCTAACTCAACATCAAATTTAACATGTTTCTGAGTAATAACTTTATATGTTTTTAATGTCCTTAGATTTTTAATAACAATAGCAAAATTTTCATATCTTCTCATTTGCATTGATTTACTGGATGCTAGAAGCATCCAGATCTCACTAAAGCAGATAGGAAGCAGCTCTGCCATGTTCTAGATTGCAAGAAATTGTCACCTGAGGCATGTGCTCATGCTGTGAAGAATGAGCGCCTGCCATTGAGAACAGTGGTCCAACTTCTCTTCTTTGAACGAGAGAAATGCTACAGGGCAACAAGTAGACAACTTCCATCTCCTGAGCAATTCCATGGAAGACAACAAACATCAGAGATCAGAGAAGACGTAAGCGAATTAACCCTGAGTTCAGATTAGAAGCCCAGAAAAGCAAGGAGCAACACCTAGCACCAGGGAACTTCATCAGAGATCTGTTGGAAAGCTCCGATTAAAACCTGAACCAAGCTTCAAAAGAAGAGGTACAAGAACAGAAATGGTCATGGGGAAGGACATTATAGAAGAAGAAATCTAGGAAGCCAGCGGAGTCTCCACGAGAAAGCACAAGTGAGAAGAGTATCAGAGACTTTAAGCAAAGGAAGAGAGAGAGAGAGAGAGAGAGAGAGAGAGAGCCCATAAGACTCAGTATAGTACACTGTAACTTCCTTTGATTTTTCATAGGCGCAAATTTGTGCAAATATCCTCTGCCCAGTAAAGTACATATAAGATAACAAGAGAGAAAAAACATGTTATCAGCATGATTCATACAAAGTTCTTCAGAATTTCCGGCAATTTCACTTGTAGCTGCAATGTTTCAGTAATCAACTTACTCTCAGCAATTGTTCTTGTGCACCAAAGCTTTTGATCTTTAAAAAAAAAAAAAAATCAATGCATCAACTCTTAAGTAATTAAGTTGCATTGAAAAATTTCCTCCAATAGATAGACATGAACAAAAATGGATGTTGCAAAATAATAACTTCTTCTAAAAATGAAATTTAAATTATTTTTCTCCCAGAGGGACTTGTACAACAGCGCAAAAATTAAAAATTCCAAAAGAACCAATCTGGTGACAATTTAGTACTGGTTTTACTTTTCGTTTACATAACCATCCAGTTAGTATTATGTTACAATGACAATTAGTTATATGCATAACACACCGCAAGTAAGTCATAGAATCGTCTGTGCATTACATGCTACAAGGATGAAGAGAACATGTTTCTCCTATTCTTCTGATTTTCTACAGAAAACACAGAATTATCATTATATGGCTCCCTACGTCAGGTCGTGGCCAGAGAGGAGGATGCCAGTTTCATATACATACGAAATTATAATTAGTATTCTCTTCTCAAGCAAAAGAAGGTAGTCAGAACCTTCGAAATTTCATTATTCATGCGCTCCAGTTCGTTTCCAACAAACATCTCGTGACTACTTCAGCCTTTATCTATATTTCGAGGTTTTGAAGTACAATATGTGTTGCCAATTACAGCCTGTAAACTGTACACTTGCTTCTTATCTGGCACAATGGGTCATTATCATACGGACAATAATGCTAGATGTACATCTTGCCTTACCACATGGTCGACATCCCCCTATGTGGTAAAATCTGGGCAGTCATGTGAAAGATTGTTGGGAAAATCAAAAAATAAGATGGTGTCATGTGAAAGAATGTAAATGAAGATGTCATACGGATCACCAAACGCCCTTTCACATGCTTCCTGACATTAGCCATCACCTTGCGTGAAGCATATCATACTCTTTTATTAAAACTGTAGGAAAGTAGACAATTATCATACTTAAAATGACATGTTAAACAAGGTCTACAAGTCTTACGTCAACTCAATGGGGGCAAAGGGCTTGCGAAGTTGTATTAACATGCAAACTTGTAAGTTTAAGAAATTATTTATGTCAGAAATTGATAAAAATAAATAAATAGTAATAATAATAACATTTATAAACATATGGAAATGACGTGCCCATAAATTTTACCCATGCATGACTTCGAATACGAATGGACAAGAATGACAAAAACCCTTCGATATTTGAAAATTGAAAAAGAAGAAACTTTTTAAGGGATTGAAAAAGATTGATTTTCTATAATTGATCTTGATTTAATGTTAGTTTGAATTTTGAAAATTTCAACGTTTCTCAACTTGGTGCGATAAGGCTTGTGTTAAAGAGGTCCCGACATGTCCTTTGCGACATGTGGGTGGTGCAACAAGTTGATCTAGCATTTATTAAAATAAGATACGAGTTAAACCAAATATGTTTATGACTTACTATATATGATTGATCTCGTCAACAACTCATGAACACCACGAGCAATGATACAACTCTTTGCAAATTAAGTGCATGTTTGATCCTTTTTTTTTTTCAAAATCATTTTCAATCACATTTTCCCAATAAAATAATTTACACGTAAATTAATTTTTTTTTTAATCACACATTCTCCAAAAACTCATTATTACAAAGAAAACAACTGTTAATATCCAAAATGAAAAATATAATTTCAAAATTCAATAAGAAAACAACTGTTACTTAAAAAGTTATATATGTTTAGAGACTGATTTTTCATGTATGTTCCTTCCCATGCAACAAAGGAAGTACATTAAAACTATCTGCATGTTTTACTTGCGCGACTTATTTTTCTCCCTATACCGCAAGACTGCAAAATCCCTGCTGGATGAGACAACCTGACTATCAGGGCAGGGGAATTGCCATGGAGGTTCCCCATTATAAGCATCTAGTCTAGCTCCTAACATAGCAAAGAAATATTGCTATCAATGTCAAATCCACATTCTCGGTGTGGCTTCATGAAAAGTTTTAACTCGAAAAATCAATGTCAATAAGTAGGGATGTAAATTAGCCGAACCATGCCAGCTCACGAGCTGAAGCTCGTGGCTGGGTAAAAAATGACCCGAGCTGAGCCAACTCTTTTTTTATTTTTATTTTTATTTTTGGGAAATTTGTGGCATTCTAAAATTTTTCAAACAATATAAATTTTGTTTAATTCATACAAATTGTAGATTAAGCCCTTGTTCGGTATTATTTAAAATTTTGATTTTAATCTAAATCAAAGTCAAAAATTAATTTCAACCGTACGTTTCATTAATTTTTATCAATATTTATTTTAATCCCTATCACAAAGAGGCTAAATAAAAGTTACAACCCTCCTCATTTTTTTTTTGGGATTGTGACCGGCAACAATCAACGTAAGCGAAGTTAATATTGTACAAGATGAAGAAGAAGTCCCAAAATCCGTATAAAACGAGAAAACTGCATAAAAACACGCTACCGGGGCACCACGAGACCCGAGCTCGGCGCTTGCTAAAAATCTACAATTTTTTTTTTTTTGCTCCAAAGTGTTTTACTTCATCTCCAAGTCCTTAATTCAATCAAACTCCTAAAACACCATGAAATTTGATTCCCAATCAAACCGTAATTTTAAATCAAGATTAAACAAACTTCTTTCATGCAACAAACTTCTAAATCACGTAGAATTTTTGTCACATACCTAACTCTGTGTGTGTGTGTGTGTGTGTGTGTTAACTGCTCTCACCGGAAAACAAAGTCAATATTAATTTAAAGAGAGAATCAAAAGTGAAAAGTGAAGCTGTGAGAAAATAAAGAAAGAAGAAAAACCGTGTCTATTGTAAAAAACAAGTTACAGGGCAAACCTTGATGGCGTATGCACACTCTGTATTGGTTTCAGAACCGTGTAAAGATGGAATCTCAAATAGGCTATCAATTCCACCATTCTCAGAAACTGTTGTGAGTCGTTAAGAGATTTACCAAATAGTTCTTCAAAGTCATTCAAACCCAAGTCAATATTTGAGATTTTTATCTCTTTGTAGAGGTCATGATGTAGGATCAATTCAAAGCATTCAACATATAACCAAATTATGATGCAACATAGATTGAAGTATCTAGCAGAAGAAGCAGAATAACTGCAGCAGCAGAAGAAGGCAACCAGAGAAAAAGAAGAAGACAAGAAGAAATGGGGGAGGAGAAATCGGAGAGAAACAGGGAGGAGAGGGGGGAAAACTTGATACACAAGCATACTATTTTTCATCATACACATTACAAGATATATATTGAGGAAATTAAGCAAACCTAGAGAGAAAGGGGCTTGAGCCAAACCCTTTATACAAACCCAAAAAAACATAAAGCATAAATAAATGGCCTTAACAAATGGCCCAACAAAAGGATGTCCTCATCAACTCTTCCGGATTGGGGGGAAAAACCCGACTCTGTCTAATGGAAAAAGCACAAAAGACTATTGATTTGATACACAAAATGTTCCGAGTCATGCCACGGAAGACGATCTTTCTTGATAACCAAATATCAAACTCCACAAGTGATAACAAAGATAGCTGCAACTTATTACCAAGAATATGATCCGGCCAAGGAGGGCGATCTCTCTTTTTAATCAAATACCGATACTAAACTGCATATAGTAAATACTCATGCAACTCATCTCCAAAATCTTCACATGGTTGTGCATAATGAGGAGCACAAGAAGCAGATCGATCTACCCAACAAACAAACAAGGAATGAATCTCTCCATAATTGATAAATATAACACGTTCATCTAAAATAGTATCAATTTTATCTTTGTATGTTGTGACTGTGTTATTGAAGTAGACAGTAATATATTCAGGTTAGGAGTCCACAGATGGAAGTAGAAAATGATCATTAAAGGAATTAAAATGGCCTTTTGTAAGTAACTAAGTCTCAGTATTTAAAGTATAGTTGTAGCCAAAACGTGATGAAAGATCAATGGCATAAGCATTTGGACCAACATGCTTTAAGATTTTAAAAGGACCAGCATAACATGCTTGCAATATAACATAATCCCCAATATTAAATCAATATATCGTTTATGCAAATCAGTTCGTAGTTTATATAATGCATTACTTGCGTCAAGTTGTTTATTGATCTCAATATGCAACTCATGAAAATGTGCAAATGCTTCAGTAGGCGTCGCTCCGGTCGAATTCGGATCATAACATAATGCCCAATATTAAAAACAATATTTTTTTTATGCAAATCAGCTCGAAGTTTATATGATGCGTTACTAATTTCAAGTTGTTTATTGATCTCAATATGCAAATTATGAAGATGTTGTACAACTGCCTCATCTGACATAGACACACAAGCATATGGGGACATGGAAATAAGGTCTAAAAGATTCCTAGGCTTATAACATTGAAAAACTTTAAAGGGACTCAGACTTAGAGACCAATTCACAGAACTGTTATATGCATTTTGAGCTATAGGGTGTATTAAATCTCAATTCCTAAGATTTTCTTGGACTAAACACTTTAATAAATTTCAAGACTATTGACAACGTCAATTTGACCATCAGTGTGAGGATGGTTAGCGGAGGACAATGTTAGTGTAGCGTCAATTATATGACACAAGTTTTTTTTTCCAAAAGTGACCTGTGAAATGAACATCCTCGTCTAAGACAATGGTCTTAGAAATGCCAAACAACTTTACGATTTCATTAAAGTACAACTTTACTACCTTAGACGTATTTGAAGTTTTGCTACAAAGGATAAAATGAATCTTCTTTATATTAAAATCAGAGAAATGTGACTTAGATCGACCGTGGATGGTCACATCCAACTAGCACAACCAAGGACGACCAAGGATGATGTGACGATACCTATAGAAATGACGTAATACCATATATGATCCTTACACTCGAGGAATTGGGTAGACACCGGGCAATGCTCTTTCACCACTATAGAAGAAGTATCAACTCAAGAGACATAATGTGACTGAGCGCGAAGTACTGACTTCAATCCAAGATAAGACATAGTTACCACAAAAATTGCGTTAATACAACTACCACTATCCACAATGACTTTACAACCCTTATCATTGACCTTAAAAATGGCATGCTGAAGCAAATCCTCAGTATCTTTGGATTGGGTAAGGGTAGGATATACAACACATAATTGAGAGGTATTGAGAACGAGGGGTACATTACCTAGATTCTCAAGAAAAGTCTGGATACCACCTAAGAATGTGTTCTCACTATCATCCAAGTCATCAAAATCTTTAATTTTAGGTTCATAGACTTGATCTTCTAATGGCTCATCTATTACATCCTTTCGTTCCTCATTGACGGGCTCAGCTAAGATATTTGGAAGAAACGTGATCAAAGCCCTTACAATTGAAGCACCGCAAGTGAGAAAAAGTCCTTGGAATTTCAAGAACTTGACCCTTATTTTCCAACACAAAAGGAGCTTTAGATGGGGGAGGTCATAGAATGGACTTAACAAGAAGAGGTGGCGCCTATGAGAAAGATGAATGATTGTCAATATACCTTCTATACGAAGAAGAAGGCCTTGGAATGTCAAGACATTTACATTTATTTTTCCAAACGGAATGAACATTAGACTAGGAAGGTCCTATAAGGGATTTAACAAGATGAGGTGGCGCTGATGAGATGAAATGACGATTGTTAATACATATTTCATATAGAGTCCTAATAAACAACTTATAATCTCGAGCTAAAGAGTAAGAGTACTCAAAAGTAGTGACACCTCAAAGGAAAAGCTCACACTTAAGATCATATTGTAGGCCTTGTCTAAACATACTCAAAGTCAAGGCCTCATCCTCAATAAAATGATGTTTCATTTGAAATTCCTCAAATTGAATGATTTATTCAATCATTGGCTGATTTCCTTTTGTAAGGACATTCCATTGAGTAAAAACGTTAGAATCCAAGTAATTATCAAAAGTATGAGCATTTAATTTTTTTCTCTCTAAAGAAACACTTCTCATGGTGACGAGAATAATGAGTACTGTGACGGCCATAGCCTCATTCTCGCTCACGATCCTGATCCATATCCCTACGATCGTATCAAAAATATTTTTGATCACCTTTTCGATGACGATATTTTCTAGTATGGGACACTCTGGAATTATCAACATCAGTTAAACGAGAAATTTGCTTTAAATTGTTCAAGAGTAGCAGCCATCTCGTTTTGAATAGCCGTTATTTGTCTGGTGAGTGCATCAAATTATGAGGGGTCCATGGTCAATGTACTGTAACTAGAAGTGATAAGTTGACCACTATGTAACTGCATACTATGTATTAAAACTAAATGATGTGCAATTGAGAGATCAATGAACAAGTGCAAGCTACGAAAAATAACAACTTGAGCATCTTAAATTAAAAAATTTGGGATTAAGTAAATTCAAATACGGTAAACTAATACTACTAATATATGTAAAATAATAAAGCAAGGGTCAAATACTAGTTAAAAACCTAATCATGTAAAATATGTGGGCAAAAGTAAGGATTTAATGAAGTTGAGGAATTTAGTCATATGATTTTAAGTAAAAACTAGAACAACAGCAGCACACAGAATAATTGATGTAATTTTAGAATAACAGCAACATAAACTAAAGATAAATAAAAATCAGTAACTCATATATCTGTTCGTTGAAGTAGCTGTGTCAATCAGTCAAAATAAAAATATACCTGCAAATAATGTTAATAGTTCTTTTTTTTTTTTTTTAACAAACAACAAGGTCACCAAATTGAGACCCAAACACAGTACAAACCCTAAAACGGGATCTGAACCCCAAATCTCTTTCATGGGTCGGTGGTTTTTGTGGTTGAATGGGTCGACTTATTGGGCTGTTGATATTGGCGGTATTTGCTGTGGTGTATATGGTGGCGATTGTGGTGTGCATGGACTATGAAGATGACAAGAAGACATTTCTGGATTTTAGATGTGATAAACACCATGAAGTATTTCCCAAGCTTTAGCTCTAATAACAGTTTGATGTAAGATCAATTCGATGCATTCAACATATAACCGAATTATGATGCAAAATAGATTGAAGTAACAAGCAGAAGAAGAAGGAAGCTAGAGAAAAAAAAAAGAAGACAACCAGAAAAGAAGACGGTAAAAAATGAAGAAGAAGAAGAAGAAGAATAGGAGTGGGAGAAAGCTGGGGAAGAGATTCAGGTGAGGGAGGATAAAACTTCATATACAAGCATATTTATTTTTATCATTCGTCGTCTCAGTTTTAGGGGGTGTATTCATGGGACTTTTAAAGCTATCTCCAGTTTAAAAAATTTAAGTATATTCAATTGAGACTTTAAAGACTCTCTAAAAGTTGAGGTGTATTCAATTGAAATTTCTATAAAGTCTTTAAAAGTCACGTGGTATCCAATTGATACTTTTTAGAAGTCTATAAGTCATGGGATATTCAAATAGATAGTGACTTTTGGAGAATTCTCTACTTATTGAACTTTTGAAATCTTTTTGGTGAAAAATATAAATAGTAAATTTCAAAGAAAATATCTCATGTACTTTGAGATTTGTGAAGATTTCAGAGCAAAAAGATAAAAAGTATCTTCTTTTTCAATTTTAAAATTTATTGATATCTCTTCAATTCATTTACTATAATCATTTTATGATTATTCTATATGCACATAAATTTCTTTTGAATTGATATTATATGCAATGTTTCAAAATGTAGAATTCAGCGTAATCGATCTATTCTTTTTTTTTTTTTTTTGTTAAGAACAATTTGTGTTATTAGAATTTATGTTAATTTCGTGAAAAAAATTTGTTGTCTTCAAAATTAATGTAAAAGTTTTTTTATTATTTTATTTGCGCCAAAATTGATTGACTAGGCCATGGCAAATGACTTTACCCAAGAAAATTTTGTGGGCATCATAATCCTCAAAAATGTTAATTAGGTAATTAGAAAGATTGTAATTTTTTAAGTATATAATGAATTTACAAGATGAAAAGCTTTTACAAGCCATTAAAAATCTTTAATCAAAATCTACAGAAGTCCATTGAAGACTTTTATTAATTCTTAATAAATCCATAGAAATCACTTTAAATGTTCATAAAATCCACAATAGTCACCCACCTAAAAAAAAGTTCATAAAAGCCTTTAAAAGTCCCAATTAAATATACCCCCACTTCACATTACAAAACTTATATAAAGGAAAATATGCAAACTTAGAGAGAAAGGGGCATGGGCCAAACCCATTATACCAGCTTAATAAAAACATAAAGCATAAATAAATGGACTAAACAAATGGTCCAACAAATGATGTCCTCATCCGGTCATCTTCATCAAAGGATTCAAGATGTTTTGTTCTGGAGGAACCTCCCTCAGTAATTATGAAGCCAAACATCACACGTGAAGTTAGAACTCATTTGAGTACAACGTTATAAGGAAATAACCAAAAAAAAAAAAAACTGCAAATTCAAATGAACCAGACAGCAAATCATCATGCACAATCGTGCCACTTACACACTCCTGAATGCAACCAATCAATATGTAGTATTCAATTTTATCGTCCCTCTAACATAACATCTGCAAATGTGATGTACTTTGATCCAAACTAAAGCATCTTGTTGTAATGTGAATTGAATGAAAAAGATCTTTGCATCTTGATAGGTTAAATACGAAGCATAACAATTGAACTAAGAGAAAAATTATTTTTCTCAAAACTGGAAAACACCTTAGAGTAGCTCTCTTGAAATTCTTCGGCATGTTAAATTTTCAGTTTCCTATTATAACCTCAGGCTAATCTTTTACTATGCTTTCTGAATGCATGTAACCCAGCGTGGTAAATAGTGATTTAATTTGTGAAAGGAATCAGCAGATTACTTGGCAATATTTCTATTTAAACAGGAAGTTTAACTTTTGAAACTTCCAAAATTAAGCAGCAACTATCTCAATTAAAAGCCAAACTTCAAATGCTGGATGAGAATCTGTGCTTTGACAATTATTATTTGGAATTTGGTTCAGCTACAGATGGGTTGAAAAGGTCTTAAGTTTGGGTAGATATCACCTTGAGTTACGTAATGCCATTCTTTGGTGCTTTCTAGTATAAGTCTGCCTGTTAAAATTTCCACCAAAAAAAAGGTTGAACAGAACAAAAAAACACAGTAGAAACTAGAATAAGGGTAGTTAAATACCTTTCTGGCATTCCCCATGTCAACCAACAACAGCCACAGGTAGCATAAATGCAGAGGAATTTAACCTATTATAGGATAAGTTCAGACCAGAAGATTTTGCAAAAAAGCACAGGCAAGTAATACTACTGGTCTATTGAAATTGGCCCGAAATGGGTTATACATTTAAGAAAATAACAAACGTGAGGAAGGAACGTATTTTTGCAACATTTACACAAGAAAAAGGAAGTAGTTCAGAAACTTCGTACAAAAATTTATATCTTTTCTCAGATGGGAAAAAAATGGAGATGATGATCATGTATGCACGACATGAAGTGGGAAATAATTCTAGACCATCACTGTTGAGCAATAACGATTAAGCCATTCAAGCTCAATTAATTGGATAAACAGTGATTTATCGAAACCAGTTGAACAAGGAGCATCCAGTGCCATTGGGGACGTTGAAGCCACATGTGCATAGTGAGTTGAAATTAAATTGTTATATACAAGAATTTTCACATTAGAGTTACCTTCTTGCTGAGAGAATTCAAGAATCTCTTTCCACTAAATTTGTCAACATCAGAAGCCATATGATCCACTGCAACCTCTGTTATACTATAGTCTATTGGTGGCAATGAATGATAAGATATTCTCTGCTCTTCCTTTTCCAGACTCATTGAACCTATTCCAGGATTGCAGCTTGAATAACCCGCTGAAAAGAATGACCAAACACTTGAAAGCTCTGCTGCAGAAGGGCTTCCAGAATAACAATTGATTGACTGTTGTTTATGGCCTGCAGCTGAAGCAGGGGCAGCATGTGAAGACCAGTTGCAGTTTTGACAGAGTGAGATCTCCTCTTCAATGCACCTAACTGCGGCAGGCTGAGAATTGCACCTTCACATACAAGAGTTCTTGAATGACGACTAGATAGGGCATTGGCAGAATGAACATTGCGATCACAAGATAAACAGAGGCAAGCAGCATCAGACCTACAATATACCATGGATCTTTGCTCCCCACAGAAGTCACATATTCGGCCCATTTTCTTCAACCACTATAGTTCTGACCTTTACAAGCATCACTAATTACAGGAATTAGTACCGAAATATGATTCTTGTAGGCTTGTAGCAACTAAGAGTCCATCAAACCTTCTTACTTAGCATTACAAAACCCAATTGTTAACTTAATGCGTACATCCGGAAGACTGTCCGATAAAATAAGAACCAAAATTGACCACGGCCATAAAGCCAAAGCATTGTTTTTTACCAAGAAAAAAGATTTACAGTGCTGAGATATTAACATTTTACGTCAAGAGGAACTCTGTAAAGAGCTACAAAACAGCCTAGTCGCAAAAACAATTCAAAAAAATCATTTTTCCACTGAACAACAACCTCAGAACGAGCTTCCGGCAACTATTTTTTTTAACACGAGTAAATTTCAGAAACGTATGTTCTAAATTTTCATTTTCGGACTTTTCAATAATCTGCTAGTGAAAAACAGGAGAGCAAAACACCTAGACCGTCTTCAACAACAGAAGATAATAAACGAAAAAAAAAAAAAAAACACAATTATTGTTCACAACTGAATAATTCAACTACTGCTGAACAGAAATACACAGAAAATAAATGAAAACATACAGTAGAACACGTGATTACCAGAATATGAAAAATCGATGATGTTTAGAACAATGAAAATGGCAGCTAGGAGAAGTTCTCGTCGCCTTGTGATATATGAAAATGTGTGTAAACGGGTAATATGCTTGTGTGATAAAGCGATGTCGTATTGCAACCCCCTTTCTTGCTCTCACGCCCACCTATTCAACAATTATACATGTTTGGCAAATCTTATAAGTTACTTGAGCGTGTTGAACTAATTATTTGTTTTTGAAAGTGCGTAAATAATTTGTTATTCATGGTCGATATCTTTCTGAACCAAAAGTTTAAACAGCACTGAGGGGTTGGGAATCTAGTTCCTTGTCCCACTTCGATAATGGAATTAATTGAATATGAATAGCTACTACTAAAATAATGTAAAGCTCTTTATATAGAACAGAGCTGTGGTGTTGCCACATCAGATGTCAAATCATATCTTTTTTTTTTTTACGTCACTCGACAGATGAGCATTAAAACTCTTGTTCACTGTGGGCAGGAACTATTATATAGAATTTCATTGTTGGTGACATGTCTTGCAAAAGGTTGTGACCACATGTGATAGGTGTTCTTATTTTCTTGATTTATGGTACAAATAAAGTATGTCACCGATTGAAACCCCTTGCAATACGGTCTTACAAATGTGTGTGATGAGTCCTTTTGTGATGGAAACGTCAGTTTGACTCTTAAAGAGATAACTTGACACGATTGGTATTGCAACATCAATAGTCCTTAAGTTATTTAGAAAAAATAGGTTTGACTTTGGTATACATGAATGGAGTGTTCTGATTTTTCGGATAAGATCATGGTGCAGTTCAAGCATATTGTAACATCTCAAATTTTTACTAACTGTTTTCACGTGGGCTTAAACTTAGGTCATGTTTGGCCTGGATTAAAATACGATTTTAATCCAAGTCAAAATCAAACAATTAATATTAACCACGTCTTTTATGGGTCCCACAACTTTTCAACCACACAATTCAAAAACTTTCATTAAAATCTACTAAAAATCTAATTTTAATCTCCACCAAACACCCTTTTAATTTTGGTCATTTAGCAAGCGAAATAATCTATGCCTAGCATTGTCATTACACTAAAGTCCAAAAGTTAAAGTGATAAGATCAATCTACTTATTTGCATAAAAGATTTATTCTTTATGTATATTTTTTTTATAGAATTTATCGTAACTTTTATTTGGGTCGAATATTTAAGTATTTTAGAAATTGATAAAATATATCAAAATTATACTCATTTTTGTAGCTCATATTAAATTACATAAATTGAACTCAAGAAGAAGTAATTCTTTACTTGTTATTTCCAAGTAGAAAGAAAATGATTATCTTTTAATATTTTGTTAATATATATAATATATAAAAATAACATTTTAGAAAAACATGCATGCTTACCTATTTAATAGAAAACGTTGATTTCAATTTGAATTTCATTAATAAATTAATTAATTAAAATGTTGAATTCTACACTTATGTCGTTTGGTTAATTGATGGAGGCAATAAATTGATTTATTTAATCCTTGAATTATTTACAATTATGACTTGAGACGTTTTGGCGTTTTGTTTGAGTGTTTGATGAATGTCACGTTAATGTATATATAATTAGGATAGTATTTTCACTTTAAAAATTTACACCATTTCATTCTTTGTAATTTCACTTCACACGTACACCGTTGAGAAAATTACACAACTTCATTATTTGCATTCTCAAATTTCTTTGAGTATCAATTAAAGTAAGAATATTTTGTGCAAGTGGTAAATTCTTATTTTTCTTGATATTTTTATAAATTTTGGCATAAAATATTCTAAGGCCTTTAGATCGATTTTTATGTAAATCTTACGGGATAGACCATTATGTCGAATATGTAAATCCTACGGGATATAAGAATTCTTAAGATATTTCTTGAGCTATTGGATATCACGACCAGTTTGCTCTAATGTTAGTATGTTATGTCATTTTATATTTATTCCTTGAACTATTGAATATCGAGATCAGTTTGCTCTAAATTGAAGAATGTCGGTATGTTTGTCAATTTTATATTTATATCATGTTAATAAGAATATGTATGTATTTTTACTGAATGTTTTCAAAATACTCATTTTTACAACAACTTTTTAAATTAGAATGGGTCATGTAGACACATGAAAGATTGGTCGAGTCATGCTTATGGGGTCGCCAAGTAAAATGCTTAGATTTTGGAAAATTTTAATTTAAGTGTCATTTATGTTTAATTGCACGTTATTTTAGATATTTTGGCAATTGAGACTTTTCCACATGTTAAACTTCATAGTTTAAATTCGTAGTATTTTAAAAAATAAATATATATATGAAAAAATTTCATTTCAAGTTGATGAATTAACATTATCAATCAAATCCCAAGATTTATGAAATAGTGTTAAATTTCCGCTTAAGTTAGATAAAGAAGATTTTGGTGACACTTCAGATTCATTTTAGGAAATTAAAAAAAAAAAAGATGAAGAAGAAGAAATAGATTATGGGGGGTTACACATATGCTTTTTGCTATTTGACTTGCTGTGATTCTAAGATATATAAGAAACTATGTGGCCTGGAAATTCCTGAAGCTTTATCTAGAGAGACTTTTTGTATATCATTTTACTGTTTCGAACGTTTTTCAAATTTCTTAAGCAGTAATCAGAGTGATCAAGAGTTTCTAGATTAGTTTCACATTTTTTATCCTTTAAAGATGGAATTTTACGATTTTCATTATCAAATTCATCTTCCCTGAACCCCATGGAAAATAGCAGTTCACATTTTGCAGAGATGAGTTGAGAATTGTTATGCACAAGTTAGGACTTTAGGACTTCTGATTTTTCCTGTTTGATATTTATGTAATCAGTGCTAGTGAAATAGAAGCATTACAATCGTGTTACTTCATTGGGTTTGTTGCTGACTGGCCCTCGTAGAGTCTTCACTAATGGTGTGAGGGAAAGCCTTGTACTACTATTCGTCACATCACTGTTTATACTCTCCAGGTACTTGACTTGTTCGATACAAAGCACAACGGGATTTTAGACATTGAAGAGTTTCCTAGGCCATGGTGTTGCAATTTTATCGAAGGGCTTATGTAGTCATGTTGCTTGAACAAGTCAATTTTCCAGACACCCATCTCTAGCCTAGCAGTGGTGGAACCAGAACTCAGCGAGCCATGGAGGCTACCTATGCTGGCACCGCCGGAAATTTTTTTTATCATATATTGGGTGGCCGTCGAGCATCCATCCTAACTCAGATGGATCCGCCCTAGCTCAAATGAATTTTCTGGATCCGCCACTGCATGATCATGTGTGAGATCTAAAAGGAAAGCTCTCGACTGCTTGGTTGCAGCAGGAGTTGTTGAATTCTTGAGTTGTAGCTGAATGACGACATTCTAATTTCTTGCTTAAAAGATTCGTTCCTTTATTTTTTATATTCTGAATTTGTAGTTAGAACCATTGTTCTTTATAATTTTCTGGTTTCCATTAATTAAAAAGAAGGAATGTAGACTGCAGAAATTGTTTGACAACTTCCTGGCAAATGTAAGGATAGTTTGCTGATTTTTCCTTGAAGATTAGATTGCTGTATTAGAAATTAATTTTCTAATCACTTATTGATTAGTACCATTTACTTCTAGATATCATAATGTAAATTATGTTTTCTCAAAAGGGTGTCAATATCAGTTTGAATAAATGAATTAAAAACAGACCATACTTAAATATCGGATTTGTAGAGTAAACAAACCCCAAATAAATTAATTAATAACAAAAATATAGTTGTAGGTGGCTGACTTTAGAGATGTAATAATTGTTGTTACCATACTGCATTGGTTTCATTATTTGGAATATTTCTGGTAAATTCTCTGGTCGAACTTTGATATTCACTTTCTACGCAGTATTAGACATCGCTAAACAATACAGTGAATGAATTTTAACGCTTTTTTTTCTTCTTTAATCCAATGCGCGGAGTACATGGTACATATGGTTACACTAATCTCAGTTATGATGACAGCAAAAGCAAAGTTTCTTTGTTTTATTATCTCAATTTTTTGGTACTGAGTCAAATTAACGTGAAGTTTCTTGGTGGGTTCTTGTTATTAACAAAGTAATCAGATATTCAGAATGTTGTTGCTTACGTTAGAAAGCTAATCCAAGAAAAGTCAGACCTTTAATTTTTATTTAATTCTTCAAACTCTTAAGCATAAATTAAAAATGGATGTTTTGGGTTCATTGCATCGTCCTCTTCTGGGAGTCTTTCATAATTTCATTTCCATTTCCTCTGCTCCTCAGGTATGCAAAATGCTTGAAGATTCTTATAAAAAATTGATGTTTATGTCTTCTGAAGCATCCAAAAGCTAAACTGATCAAACAATGATTTGTGATCCTGCAGTTCCGTAATATCTACAGTCATTCAATCCTTGGAACAATTTTCTATAGAAGAAACTGTGAAAGCTAAATGGGAGGAACACAGACTAAATATAGCAATTATAACCACAGTGATTCATTTAGTTATGGATCACAATATTGCCCTTCGCCTCAATATTCGTCTACTGGAAATTCCATGTACTCAAATGGAACGAAGTTGCCCTCAAAATATAGGAGAATTGATGACAACTACAGGTCTCTTGACCAGGTACTATCTCTATTGCATTTCTTTGCTTTTAGCTGGTGATTCATATATATGACCAAGGTTCTTATTCCGATTCTTGATGACAATTTAGACACTATCTCAGTAAGATAATTTGCAACAAGTTTTAAAGTGGTTAGAGTTTGAGTTCTTATAGGAAGGGCCTTAGAAACTTTCTGGTTAGACTTGTAATTGATATTTTATTTCATATCATGCCTGATTGTAACTTCTTGATTTGAATGTGTTCAGCAGAAACTCGGACTTTGTTTTGCTGGTGTCTAATTATCAAGATTGTTGTTTGAGAAAGCTTTTGATAAAAGTTTTAACAGATTTTGATAAAAATTGATAAAATGTAAGGTTGAAAATTGATAAAAGTTGTGGACCCCGTGAAATGTGTTAATATTAATTGTTGACTCTAACCTCAACTTTTTAGCGACTTTTTAAACTTTCCCAAACGAGCACAAAGTTTCAACCATATCCTCAGGTGAAAGAAGCTCTTGCTCAATCTGGTCTGGAATCGTCCAACCTCATCATTGGAATAGACTTCACGAAAAGTAATGAATGGATGGGAAAACACTCTTTCAACCAGAAGAGCCTGCATCATATTGGTGAAGGCTTAAATCCATATGAACATGCAATTTCAATTATTGGAAGGACGTTATCAGCTTTTGATGAGGATAACCTTATTCCTTGTTTTGGCTTTGGTGATGGTATGCATTACTGGATCTTTTATATATACAAAAAGAATTAAGCCGATTTTGAAAGTGCATTATGATGCATATTTCTAACTTTTAATATAATCTTGCAGTAACTACACATGATCAAGATGTATTCAGCTTTTATCCAGATAACAAGCCCTGCAATGGCTTTGAGGAAGTACTATCTCGTTACAGAGATATTGTTCCAAACGTTCGGTTAGCAGGTTGGTCAATCTACTTATTTAATTTGCAAATTACTAGTGACGTTATTTCTTTATGAGAAACGGATTTCTGTTTGTCTAGGACCAACATCATATGCCCCGATAATTGAAACTGCTATAGGGATAGTTGATCAGAGTGGAGGTCAGTATCATGTTCTACTGATCATCGTTGATGGGCAGGTTAGTTTAGGCATGATTTTGTGTTTCTGTTTTAGTTTTCTCATTTCCAGTCGACCCCCAAGAGGATTGAATATTATTATCGACTAAGGTAACTAGTCTGACATTCTTAAAATAATGAAGGTGACACGAAGTGCAGACACCAGCATCGGCCAATTAAGTCCACAAGAAAGAAGCACAGTTGACGCGATTGTTAAAGCAAGGTTGCATATTTTGAATGAATAGGTTCCCTCGCATGAATATCAGGTTGATGATAAACATTTTTCAGTGATGTATTATCACCATTGCAGTGATTATCCATTGTCGATAGTCTTGGTTGGAGTTGGTGATGGACCATGGCACGCGATGCAGAAGTTTGACGATAATATTCCTGCGAGGGCTTTTGATAATATTCAGGTTAGAACTGGTCCTTGAAGCATCCTCAATCCCTGCATTATTCATGCTCAACATGTTGAACTGTGTGGAATGTAACCTTACTGTTCCAGTTAAAGAAATTACTCGTTTTCGTTCAAGGGTATATTACGTATTCTATGTCTATATTCAATCGCCCTATTATTCGTACAGTATATAATTGATCTTTAGAGATTCGTTTTCTGTGACAAGGCCGTGAGGCACAAGATCACTGTTGTAATCTTCTTTCTATCCATAATAGTAAAAATTTGTAGTGTCTAGTAGACGTAACTTTCACATTGAAAGTAAACCATTATAAATCTGTGTTTTTGCTTGTTTCGTTTCCTTTTTTGCTATCTAGAAACAAGGAAATAACCATTTCATCATTCTGTGGAACGCAGTTTGTTAACTTCACAGAAATCATGGTTAGAAAAGTCCCTTTATCCCAGAAGGAAGAAGAGTTTGCTTTGGCTTCATTAATGGAAATTCCCTTACAATACAGAGCAACATTGGAACTCCAACTTCTTGGGTGTGTATACTTCTATTTTAGTTTCTTGCCTAATGGTGAAAGAAAAACCAAGAATCTTAAAATGCTAACTGCAATTCCTTTTTGCAGCAACCGGAGAGGAATACCTGCAAAAGTTCCTTTACCACCTCCATCAGGGAACTTCAGGTCATCAAATCCCCCCGCAAATTATTTCCAGTCGAGCAGCTTTGACCAATATTATACAGCTTCCTGTCCACCTTCTCCCACTCCAACAGAAAGTTCATCTAATAGGGTACGTCTCTACTCATGTAGTTTTGTTTCATCGCCCATAATTTAGTACTCAGACGAGTTTGTTTTCGTGATTTCTTGATGATTCATCAATGCTTCACAGAACTGCCCGATTTGTTACTGGCACAAGCTAGATCTTGCATTTGGATGTGGACATCAGGTAAGCAGAAATGAGAAAGCGGGATCTGAAGTCTTATATTCTTGCTTCGTCTAGTTCTTAAACTTCATGCTGATCTTTGCAGACGTGCTATGACTGTGGTAGAGACTTGCCCCTGTGCCCGATCTGTCGTGTGCAGATAAGCACCAGGATAAGGCTTTATGACTGATGTTTTAAAGTTTTTAAGCCAATGCTGTACGCATTGATATGGTGGAATTGTCTGTGAACATGAAATCTTCCGATGTTTGTATGTCTACATCTTCTGGAATATATTGAATAAAAACTCTGCCCGTTTGCCGAGGCCATCCCGGTCGTCGGTCGAGCTACAGCCAGCCCGGTTCCGCTATTTTGACACCCCTAGCAGTCGTTGACGAATTTAATGGAAGTATCCATAACTAACCATGAGAAAAGAGACGTATTAAAGCAAATTCTTTCACGTTTCACTATCACAATTCACAATATTCAACCATAAGAAAAGACTCCATTGCTGATCGAAAGTAACGACTAATTAATCTAAAATGCTATTATCTGTGCAGTATATCTTCTCCTTTTCTGATGTTTTCCAGTTTCAGAAGAGGGAAACCTGAAATTTTCGCTTAGAAACCTCCTATTACACGACAAACGAGCAAATCCCCCAAGAAATAATCACTGGAGATACAATCTTTCCACTGTTTCACCTGAAAACCGACAAAATACCGTCTGTAACCCCAACATTAAACCTGCAATCACCAACCTGCAATCAAATTCACAAGACTGAGGATTCTGTTTTTTTAATTGATAGTAGATGTTGAATGCATAAGAAATATTTCCCTTCTCCCCAAGACCATTGCAAGATCCTCCATAGTTGAGTGTCGTGCAATCAGCAAAACTACATGCAAGTTTGAAGTGAGTGGCAACGCCAGAAAGGTCCCTGGTCGGATTAGCCACACACCATCTAAAAGGAAGATATTGATAATCACTTCACATTCTTTAATGAAACATAGGTCGTTTGGTTCAGAAAATCCATGCTTGTAATTTTCATGGGCATTGATTTTTAGGGGTGGACAAAATGTCCAGACCAAACCAAACCAAACGGTTCGATTCGGTTCTACAAAAAAAATTAATAGTTTTGGTTCGGTTCCGATTTTAGAACCAAGAACCAAATCGAGAACCAAACTTAATGTATAATTTTATTTTTTGTACGAATTTGATTTTATGTTAATTGAAGCCGGTCCAATAGCCATTATTTTGGTACAGTCCATAAAACGTGTTTAGACCATCAATTTTAACTGTATTCAATATTTGTGTTTAAACATCACTTCATTGCATTATTTCAAATTCAAACCCTCGAAGCCCCTGGACGTTTTCCTAAATTCATAATCCCTCAAACCTCAACAGCGCAGCTTTTCTGTGCGAAAACTCCAACTTTGTTGCCACCAATTTATTTTATAATATATTATTACGTTACATCTTATCAATGTAAATGGTTTTAATTTATTTTTATTTGTTTTAATTGTGTATTTTGAATTATGTTTGTAAAGTTTCTCAAAGTTACAACATAAGTAATGGAGTATTAAACTATTAATAGTTATCTGATGGTAAGGGCTAAGTTGCCTACTTGGTCATTTTGTCACCACCCTGCCTATTAGTTTCGAGTTTTAATTTTATATTTCAATTTCATTTTTCATTTTTCTCATATAGGTCTAACGGCTTCATGTAAAGGAATGGATTGGACGGATGAAGAAAATGGAATTCAATATTATTAACTTCTCCCAATGACT
>CAIGRP010086692.1:0-28016 GCA_903798385.1 Fraxinus cuspidata | reverse complement strand
AATAAACAAACTTTGGACATGATTTTTGAAATTGGATCTTAAAACATAGGACTTGGTGTAATTTCCTAAAAAAAATGAAGCAAGAGAATGTATTTACAGGAATAAAAATTCTTTGTGATTAGAAAATTTTTGTTCGGTCCGTATAAGAGCCCAAGCGATCCATGGACCGCTAATGAGCGACTTGCCACTCCTAAAAAAGAAAGAATTCCTAGGCAAATTATTGACTAGCGTTGACATTTTTGTTATGATAAAACAACCTAAGAGGATTAAAGAATACAAAAAATTAAAATTTATTTATTACGAGAACACGAATTGGAGGCATTGGAACTCAAATGCATGAAAATAAAATTTTAAAATTACATAAAAACATTGTAATTCTATTATTGAGCCTAGTTCTATATTATCTTATTTATTGACTTTCCTTCAATTTTAGGGAAAAAGAAGGATATGATAAGAATAATATTGTAAGATTGAGCCTTTGTTTGGCCCACCACTATTTGAAATTTTAGTGGTTGGAATATTATTTTTTAAAAAGAGTTCGATTAAAAAATAAGAGAAGATTTTGAGATTATATGTAATATTATTTTATTGGAGAATGTGTAATTAATAAGAAAAGAGAAAAATGAGTTATAATTTTAGTGAGGGCCAAACAGGGGCTCAATTATCACTCCATTGTTTTAGGGTGTGTATGATAGATATTATTGAGAAAAGAATATATTTTAAATAGTGATATAATGTAAAATATGTGGTTAAAAAGTAATGAAAAATTATTGATGTGATGCAAAATATTATTTTATTGAAAAATGTATGATTGAAAATGAGGTTTGAAAACATTTTATTTTAAAAGAATGTGTGTCAAACATGGACTTAATTATTATTTAAATAATCAACTTCAAGTTCTCCATAAGCTAAACTTATTAGTCGGTCATATTTACTTATTTTTATCACTCAATGCTACTTACATAATGTAAACAAAGAAAAAAAAATCAAATTATTTAAACGAAAAGATTCAATAGAAAGCTATTTCCTAATGATTCGAAAATAATCCATTTCTGTGAACCAATCGAATAAAATTTGTGCCAGAGAGAGAGATTAACTTTAAATAAAGCAATAATGATGCAGTTTAAGGTTATATTAGTCCTTTAATTAAGAGTTTATCCGATAATTTAACATGAAGTAATTGAGGACAAGATCACAAAAAAAGGCAGATTATATTGTTTCCCTCTTAGTAAAAGTAAAAAAGTAGCATATAGCTTATATGAAAAATTAGATTCGAAAAAGATTTCTTATATTTTATATTTTTAAATAAATTGAAGTAAATTTAATATTTAAATGAAAACTACGTAAATTTTAAAGTTTTGCGTTGGATTATGTCTATACATTCACTTGTTTTATTTTCTCTGTCAGAATATGGTTCATATTTCCTTCTCATCACCATTTACATAATTTTTTTTATTGATTGAATAATGTCAGAAAGAAAGTAATTTTTTATTTATATATTTGGTTGATGAAATTTTGAGCTAATCAAATCTCGTCGAATCATCTTTTAGTAAACAAAATCTATAAGTTGTGATTTTTTTTAACACAACTGAAATTTTAATACCATATATGCTTTTTATGTAATTCGCACGTCACCTTGATCATTTAAAACAAAATTAGTACCTCTACTCGACTTGTATCAAGTTACCTGGACCAATTCAGAATCAAGTAGCTTTTTTGTATAACATTTCGACAAACTTACAACTATCTATGGATCATATTATGCCCATAAAATATCTTCTATTAGGCTTGGACCTCGGCCTATTACCCATTCAGCTCATTTATATATATATATATATATACAATTCATTTCATAATCAAGGTATGTTCTCTAATCCTCTAATCTTCCCCTCTTGCACTAATATTTCCCTCGTCCGGCAATTGACTTGATTGTTGGAGTACAAACGGTCGCCAGATATTTTTGTTGACCGGCGCCTTTGCCTCCTAACGGGGTATTTAGTGTACATGTGATGTCTACGTGGAGGGGATGTGCAGGGAATTCTGTTGGCACATTTTTTGAAGTCAACAAATTAGCGTCGTCGGTAAGGAAACGGTACATTAACCGTGTTATTACAATCAAAAGGCCACTGAAAAATGAAGATTTTCCAGACAGTCTCTCTACTGAAAAAAGCAAAGACAGCAACCAGAGATGAAGGAAGATGGCTATAGAAAGCTGAGCTGAAATGGAATTTTCCGGTAAAAATTAAAGTGGCAAACGGCAACAAAAAACCACACTCATGAAAATTGCAGGAAAGAAAATAAAGAAATCGAAGAAGCCTAACATAAAATAGGCAAAAATGCTACTGGGTTTCAAGAAGAATGCCATCTCCTTATTCCACTTCGAAAACCAAACCCCATCAAGGTCGGCCCAACTCTCGGTAAAAACTATGAAATGCATCTTCTGGCACCATGATAAAGGGGAAAGCAACTAAAGAAAAGAGGATAAGAAGGCCACTAGAAACGCATTTGAAAAAAGTTCTCTTGACACCTTATTTGAAGAAGAACTATAGAATGATGAAGAAAAGAGATCTACTAAAAAATAAAAATAAAAGTTTGGAAG
Source organism: Fraxinus cuspidata (assembly GCA_903798385.1). NCBI lineage: Eukaryota > Viridiplantae > Streptophyta > Magnoliopsida > Lamiales > Oleaceae > Fraxinus > Fraxinus cuspidata. The sequence goes on along the minus strand of CAIGRP010086692.1, from coordinate 25,417 downwards.
TCATTTGGTGAGTTTTTTCAATGTTCCAGCGAAAGCAAAGACGAAAGCAACATGGCAACACCAACTAAAATTCAAAGACACAGGAAGAAGAGAAAATCAAGGAAGGCCAAATCTCATATTAAAAGTCCCTTTCTCAAGCTGTATTCTTTTGGAAATGGCATAAAGCATCCTCGACTCCATGAATGGGTACCTCTTGTCTCGCAAGATGGTTATTCCTCGCCTCTCACTATCGTTGAGCCTAATTGTAAAACATCGTCATTTCAAGACCAGTTTATGAGACTCTGATAGCACTATTGTTGAGCTTAATTGTAAGATCTCGTCTATCCGAGACTCGCTTATAAGACTCTGATAGTTCGAAAGTTATTTACGGGATGTTTATTCCCCACCTCGTCAAATGCTTATCCCTGGTTGGAGACCTCATTCCTTGAATAAAGGAAGATGCATTATCATGAAGTCCTCGTTCCTTGAATAAAAGAAGATGCGATATCTTATAAGTCTTCATTCCTTGAAAAAAAAGAAGAGGCCAATCACCAACGTTTATTCATGGCCTCGCGAAATGGTTATTCCTAGCATCTCACTATCATTGAGTCTAACTGTCAGATCTCGTCATTCGATGCCAGTATATAAGACTCCAATAGAACTATTGTTGACCCTAACTTTAAGACCTTGTCTATCCGAGACCCACTTATAAGACTCTGACAGTTCAAGAGCTATTTGCGAGATGTTTATTCCATGCCACGCCAGATGCTTATCCATGGTTGGAGACCTCATTCCTTGAATAAAGGAAGAGACATTATCATGAAGTCATCATTCCTTGAATAAGGGAAGATGTGTTATCATAAAGTCCTCGTTCCTTGAATAAAGGAATAGGAAAATCGCCAAATGTTTATTCCTGACCTCGCGAAATGGTTATTCCTCGCTTCTCACTATCGTTGAGCCTAAATGTAAGACCTCGTCATTCCGAGGCTAGTTTATAAGACTTCGATAGCACTATTATTGAGCATAGCTGTAAGACCTCGTCTATCCAAGGTCCACTTATAAAACTCCGATAGTTCGAGAGCTATTTTCGGGGATGTTTATTACCCGCCACGCCATATGCTTATCCTTGGTTGGAGACATCATTCCTTAGATAAAGGAAGATGCATTATCATGAAATACTCGTTCCTTAAATAAAGGAAGAGGTCTATGATGCACTGACACAGATACGTGTGTCCGACACGATAAGTGTCGGATACACTGACACGCGATTTTTTAAAAATATACAGACACGACACATCATCAACACGTTGATTAAATCCTTAAAAATTCTTCATTTATATAGTATAAATTTAGTTTTATACTTGTTATTAATATTTCTTGTTGAAATCTTGTAAATATGAGTACATATTTGTTACTTGTTAATAAATTTGAATTAAAAATATATAATATCTTTAATATAAAAAAAATAATTATACTAGAGTGTCCGAGAAGTATCGGTATCGACTCGTTTCTGACACGTGTTGAATACAGACACACTACCATAATTAAAGTATCTGTACTACAGATGAAGATGCGTTATCATATAGTCCTCGTTCCTTGAATAAAGGAAGATGCGATATTTTAAAATCCTCGATCCTTGAATAAAGGAAGAGGTAAATCTCCATATGTTTATTCCTAGCCTCGCGAGATGGTTATTCCTCGCTTCTTACTATCGTTGATGAGCCTAGCTGTAAGACCTCATCATGCCGAGACCAGTTTTTAAGACTCCGATAGCACTATTGTTGAGCTTAGCTGTAAGATCCCGTCTATCTGAAGCTCGCTTATAAGACTCCGATAGTTCGAGAGCTATTTGCGGGATATTTATTCTCCGCCACGCCAGATGTTTATCCCTGGTTGGAGACCTCAATTGAATAAAGGAAGATAGATTTTCATGCAGTCCTCATTCCTTGAATAAAGGAAGATGTGACATTATCTTGGAGTCCTCATTCAGGAATCAAAGTTCGTAATTCGAAAAATAAAATTTGCACAAGTTCAAAAATTATAAAGTACCTCCTATTGACAAAGATCAAAGGGAAAGCTTCTTCATAGATGATCCGCTCCTATGAAGAGATGCGTGGGCACTTCGACGAGGAGTTGGATCCAAAAAATGACCGCATCTACACTCGCCAAGTGTGGCACATGCCTTTAACAACTAAAGTTGTTAAAGAAGCCTCAAACATGGGTGAACCACTCAACTTTATGCTCAGGAAAGTTAAAAATACTCTTATTAAAGCAAGTTCATCAAAATATTATAAAGTACCTCCTATTGACAAAGATCAAAGGGGAAGCCTCTTCATAGATGATCAGTCCTTATGAAGAGATACGTGGGCACTTCGACGAGGAGCTAGATCACATATGCGCTCTTGAAGTGTGGCACATGTCTTTAACAACTAAAGTTGTTAAGGAAGCCTCAGCATTGCTTAAGAAGGGAAATGTAAGCGAACTGCCTATACTTGTGCAAATTATATATGAAGTCAGACTAAAGTCTAAAATGCTAAAGAGCCTCAGTTCATAAACATTGATGTGCATACATTCAAAAACTTATAAAGGTACACGACCTTCTAACACTTGTGCAAAACTATAAGTTTGATATTATTATTGAAGTAGAATAAATTCGGATTATATTGAAGAGCACTACAATATATTAGACAGAAGCAGTAAGTGCAGGAAGTAAATAACACAAGTACATGAGCTAAAAGAATTTTATTTATTTAACAAATATTTGACTCAAACTTAGAGGGCTATTGTGATACTGGTCTCTTAGTATCATTACATTATTATTGCTAGCATATGTATTATACTATTGCTGTCGAGTATGTACTTCACATCTACTAGTAGGCTATGACGCATATTATATTTCAGAGAAATTCGATATGTTATTATTCACTTTATCGTCATGAGTAATTTGAGGGGAAAATGGACCCCAAATTTATTTGGTATATGTGCAGTGGATGTATTGTATTACATGATTGGTTTGGTCCATATTATAGAGGAGATGCTGCCAAAATTTCGACAAATTATATGCAGCATCTATCTTTCAAGGCAATTCGTAAGCCCTCGCTTATTCAGGTTGCCACATATATTTTTCAAGCCAGTTCGTAAGTCATCACTTATTCAAGTCGCTTATACCTCAAAAGGCCATCTGTAAGCCCTTATATTTCGAAGACTATTTATGAGTATTCATCTGCTCACAACTTATATTTTCGACGCAATTCGTAAGCTCTCGCTTATTCAGGTTGGCATGCATATTTTTTGAGGCAGTTCGTAAATCCTCACTTATTGGAGTCGCTCGCATATTTGGAACCAAAGCATATTTTTGAAGCAGATCGTAAGTTCTCACATATCGGAGTTACATTTTTTAGGCAATCTATAAGACCTTACCTACTATCAGCTTATATTTTAAAATCCGACCCGCACAGGGATGTACGACTCAGACTTGGGTAATTATTGTTATACCCATAAAATATCTCCTATTGGGTTTGGACATCGGCCCATTACCCATTCGGCCCATTTGTTACTATATGTGTGTGTGTATATATATATGCGATTCATTTCATAATCAAGGTATGTTCTCTAACCATATCCTCTTCCCCTCTTGCACTAATATTTCCCTCGTCTGACAGTTAACTTGATCTTCGAAGTGCAAACAGTCGTCGAACATTTTTATCGACCGACGACCTTTGCCCCCTAACGGGGTGTTTAGTGTGCGGGTGATGTCCACGTAGAGGGGACGTGACGGGCATTCTGTAGGAGCGTTTTTTAGGGTCAAGAGATCCTATGCATGTTCTTTCTATGACGGTAATCCAGAAAGCGAAGGACAAACTCGAAATTAAAAAGCAACACAAGCTTATATAAACATCTTCAATATGCTAATATCAAGTGTTTTAAAACAAAAAAACCACATCAATGGCCTTGTACCGTCTCAAGTAAAGATCAGGAGTGGTTAGTAAACAAGTTCAATTCCAAGCCTTTTCTCAAATTTTGCTACAGATAAGGATACTATACTGCAGTTGGCCATCTGCACTTGGCACTCGGTATAATTTACAAACTGCAAGGAAAAAATAAACGAATTAATATCAAGAACATTTTTTGAATACTAATGGATGTTACGGAATGAGACTTTTTCGCTATCCAATACAACAGAAAATAGTTCAAGATCAATCAAGATTTGATCAAGCAAAAGAGCTGAAGTTCCAAAACTCATAGCAAGTGGTTAATTCAACTCGAGAGAAGCATAAGTTGGTTAAGGTGAACTAGAGACTTGAAAGGAATTCAGTCAAACTTCGGATCAGAAGCACAATTTGAGATATATACCTAACTTATACATGCAATATAAGTTTGACTAAATAGAGGTGTACTTAACTCACCAGTAACAGCTTCATCTCCTCCAACAATTAAACAGCATATATTCGTATCACCTGATCAATATTGGCACGACATACAGGACAACCCCACTTCTTGGCCTTGATTTCATTCAAACATGACATGCATCCAGCCATGTGGCCACATGGGATACAAGCTCCCTCAACTGGAGCATCAAGGCATATTGTACAAGAAGAAGCAGCATTATCTTCTATCTTCCCATCAAGACTAGCAGACAAGGCATCTACGGCGGCAGAAGACAAACCAAAAGAGCTTGAATCAATTGATGGATAGTGGATCGGGCCATCTTCAGTAACTACATCTGCAATGGGTGGAGCTGATGGGACGGAGACGGCGGACGGGTTTTTGAGAGTTGATTGGACAACAGATGGAATGATATTTTGTGTCTGTATATGCTGAGCTTGGCTGCCACTTGGACCTGCTTCCTGAAGAGTCCCATCACTTCCCTTGTGGGTGACAGATGCCCCCAAAATGTAACTATTCCCGGGATTCGAGCTATCTATATTGACCGAACTCGAGGATGCAACTGGATGAGAATCAATAGATGGTGGTCTTTCGTGTGCAGCAGCCTGAAGGGAGGCATTGATTGCCAATGCTACTTCTTCATCTTCAGAAGCTGGTGGTGCAGTTGCTTGAGCAGCAGGCACTTGTGTATTGACAGGAAAGGTTGGGTGTGTCACCTGAATTTTCAAAATTTTAAGCTCTAGATCCAGGAAAAAAATTGTTAGGCAATATCAATTCCTCTCTCTATCATTTCCCACACCCACCTCCACCATGAAAGAAAAAGGTTAAAAAGTCTCTCGTCCCCGGATGGAAACTTAAAAAAGAACATAAAAAACAATGGAAGCTACACACATAAAAAGCAACAGGAGTATAATGCAATTCTAAAATTACCATCCTGTGGCTTTTCTGAAGTAGTGACAAACTTGCCGATTGAATGACTTGACACATAAAAATACGGAAAAGTAAACTTTTCAAGATGTCAATGAGAGATTTTGATGGTGGTCAACAACTGAGGCTCCCGCATTAAAAATGTATGCATGTCTTTTAGGGTGTGTTTGATTGCCAATATTTTCCATGAAAAATATGTATTTTTCAACTAATTTCCTACTTTGTGCTGTTTAATTGACAATTTTTTTCTACTTTTGATCACGTGACTATATTTTCATTGAAAATAATGAAAATACTTTCTTTAGGGAGAGGTTTTTATTTTCTAAGTAATTCTCTCTCTCATTTACCCATCAATAAAAAATGGACAAATAAAATATTTTCTAAGTTGAAAACTAATCGAACACATTTAATTAATAATTTTCATACAAAAACGCAATTGAATTGCCTAGAATTTATTTTCTTTTCGTGCAAATTCCACGCTCGCAATCAAAAGCGCCCTTAGTGCTTGAAGCACTAGTGGTTGTGAAAGTAAAATTAGAAAAAAAGTGTATTCCACCTGAGGAATTCCTTTGCATGCATTGCAGAAACGTTGCAATTGCTGTTTGTCACTTTCGTTGGCAGTTGCAAGTTTAACTCGTGTCTCTGTAAATGAAGAAAACAAAGAATAACTCATGCGTTGAACAGTTAAATGCTGGAAGAAACTTTCAAATTATATTTGACATGACAAGTCTCTTCATCTGTACATTTAATGGAACATCACCATTTCTCCTCTTATTATTATCAATCACAGAAGTAAATATTGGGAAGAATATTCTATACTAGTACTGTTTTAGATCAAGAGCATGTTTGGCTAAGTTTAAATATGTTTATTTATAAGTAATCAAAATTAAAAATTAAGTTACTTATTTTGACAATAAGCTAAGAGTTAAAACAAAATACTTTACCAAAAACATGTTAGGAAACAAATAGCTTTAACTTTTTACTAATTTTTAAGTTTAAACAAACATGCTCTAAAATGTACTTCAGAATAAATTTTTATCATTAGAGTATAAAATAGTTGCATGATTTGAATCAGTTTAAACCATTCCCGTATCAGATGCCATTGTACATGAATTGAGGATTAGAGTTCCATATGCCTAGAGTTGAACTAAAGAATATCATCAGATGCCACACTGAAGAATAGTTTACATCTATCCATAAAGGTTCAATTTGTCTTGTCACATTACACCAGTGACAACTTTTTAGAAAAACATTTTCTCATGCTCTCAATGTCCAGGGTATCTTTCCCCCCACCCCCACTGGGGTTTTCATTTTTTCCCACATGAAGCACTGCGCACAAAGCAACATTAAGATATGATTTCTCCATACCTACCTATCAAAGATAGCAATTTAATGAAAATTAAGAAGAACCACTCTTAAAATTTAATATCTTGTGTTCCCCTAAACTCCTCGCTTTAGTTTCATTTAGCTAGTTCAAAACTCAATATACTTGCTCCTTGCCTGTAGGGAGGTCTTAATACCTCGCCTTCGACTCCAGCATATCTGGACTATGTGTATAGATAAAAAGTCGATCAACTATACCCATGAACCCAGAAAATATTAAAAATGAAAGTTAAGTAGAGAAATTACTGCTTGCAATATCAGACACGATAGCTGCTGGATCAGGCAGATTGAAGTTGGGTTCCTCTAGATTGGCCTTCCACAGTGGAATAATAAATCGTGGTTGGGCATCCTGATAGTACGACATAGTACAAGTTTAGAAAGGGACCACATGATCTTGGTAGATGTCAATACAAAGCAAATAAAGGAACAATATGTTTCTGTATAAACGTACAGCAATAAAGCCCCGATATTTCTCTCTCCCTCTATGAGTGTGTGTGTGAGAGATAAAGAAAGAGATTAAATAGTGATATTGCTTACTTGAAAACAGGTAGTGTAAGAAGCTATCAAACTTACGCGAAGATATTCGAAGGAGAAATATCTAGATAACACCAAGGTCAAACAGTAAACAGACTACATCTACAAGCAGTGTGATCAAAAAGCTTGAATGATGCTAATTACAAATTTGACAGCAATGGCAAAGCTAAAATCATTTCATTTGAGCTTCAAATGAAGACAGACATAAAAGTACCTGTGTACTGGCATATATAGCAAGCTCCAACTTAAGAGGCTTTCTAAGATTTCGAGAACCGCAAGGTAAAACAACAACCCAACTGCACAGTATTAACAAGAGCTTCTTGTGATCTTAGAGTAAAATAATGTTAAGAAAAGGAGAATGACAACACAGATACAAAATGAATAAACAAGTTACTATATTATGAAGGGGGGCCATGAATATGGAATACCCACACTTTTCTTGAAAGCAGTTGAGGAGCAAGAAGTTCAAGAAAGCCAGGCCCATAAAGCTCCCGCAACCAGCCAGAGAATAAGCACACATGTCCCTAATAAGCATAATAGAAAAAGGTCATTCATTGCATGATCTCCATGTAAAGCATTTAAATAAATCAGAACTGATGCGCTAACATGATGGTAAGAAGAGAAAAAATACCTCTATAGTGCGAACAACGTTGCTGTACCCTTTACCTCTGGCAATGTCAAGTGGAGTTTGACAATCATCATTCATCACTAACACATTTGCTGAAATTTGAACCAGAAATTATAAATTTGACAAATATAGACAGTAAACATAAGATACTATTTGCCGCTGAAACAGTGACCTAAATTATGGAGAATGCAACAATAGACAGAAATTGTATACAAACCTCGATGGGAAAGAAGCAACTTCACAGTCTGATCAAGGCCTCTTTTTGCGGCATGATGTAAAGGAGTCCCTGCATGGCGACCTTCAGAGGAAACAACTTATGAAGTGGATTAAAGCAGAAAAAAGAAAAAATAAGAGAACATAAACTAGGAAAATGCTTAGACTAATGATTAGATTTAATGACGCGATTACGAAATGAGAGGGGCTGCAGCAAAATTTCAATTTGTTGAAAAAGAAACACCCAATATAATCAAAACTGTAACTGAAATGACATAAACTCAACACTCTCCAGTGGATTCACTCAAAATATTGAAATTTAGTAGGGAAAACTAAAATCGAAATAAAAAACGAAAACATCTTAAGACACGCCTGATCACAAGCCTTTAGAGCTTACATTTACAGCGGTTCATTCCCCTTCAGGATCTAAATATACCTTTATCCCATTTTACATGTTAATATTATTACAAATACCTAAGAAGCAACCAAATTTCATAACCATTTCTACAGTTACTTGGTAACAGAACAAAACGATTTTATCATAACAGTCTTCTATCTAACTTTTCTTTACTTTTCCTTGCCCTTCTATTTTCACTTATTAAAGAATGACTCAACTTGTGTTGAGCTGGAATTTATGAAACATGAAGCATCAAAATCAGAAAGCACCATATTTGTGTACCTGGACGGTAAGCATTGACATTAGCACCAAGTTCAATCAAAGTTTTGGCAACATTGTGAAGCCCTGGATTCATGCAAGCGACAATAAGTGGAGTCTTCCCTTCACTATCAATCCACTGCCATCACAACCACCACTTTAGCACACATCAAATCTTGGTGCATAAAAAGTATATCATACAGGCAGCTTTAACATTATACTACATAATTGACACCGTCTATACAGAAACTCCGGCACCTAATTCGTACATTACCATTGACCACTTAAAAAGAACTTAACTGGCATACACATACACAATTCTTCTCTTAAAATTACTATTGTGTGTATTATGCTCTACCAAATAATTGCACGAGACTTGAAAGCCAACAGAAAATATAATAACTTAATCCAATCAGAAAGAGCATATCTTCGATGACTAATTTAACATGCGCAAATCACACAAACCCTGCAAATTATATGTGCAAGTGTGTGTCAACATATACCACTAACGAGTCTTTCGCCATAAATTCAAAGAAAATGACCCGGGCATCAACTGAAAATGAAAAGTTCTTACAATAGAAACACAAATAACAAGAATTAACAATTATATCTAAAGCATCCACGAACCCACCCCTCACAAATATAAATTAGACTTTTAGGGCAAGACTCTTGAGGAGATACCTCAAGCCCAGCGCCTTCACTTCGAAGCGATTTAATGCCATCAATGTTTCCATAATTCACTTGCTGATACAACAATTCGTCTTTTGATTGCTGCTGCCCCATTCTTCAGGAAAAAATATTTTCTTGAAAAGGCAAATGCAAGAAAGACCAAGAATGAATTTATTACGGAAACATATAATTGCAAGGTAAAGATACAAGGGAATTTGACGAGTGATCTGTAGAAAGTAGGACAGAGAAAATATGTGGCTCAAAATACTAAAATAATGGGAAATTTGAGATGTTGCTTAATGATGAAGTAAAATTAGGGTCATGTCTAGAATTTTATGAATCTTTCTTGGATTATTTTATTGAAAAAAGACGTTTCACCAAAGGGACGGATACGCGGGTTTTCGTTGAAATTTCCCCGCCCTTGCATTTTTTAACAACTTCATCTACAAATATTTTTTTTTTATTTTTAAAATATATTTTTCTCTTCATTCTTTTCAATAACACATTTTTAATAAAATAATATTACGCGCAAATTCAAATTATTTCTTTTTTTAACCACATATTCTTCATCAATTTATAATTCAAAAATACATTCTACACAAAAAATGGAGCTCAAATACACTCTTAAGTCCTCACATTTTAAATTAGTTTATAAATTTAGTTAAAATTAAATATTAATTTCACTCACACTTTAATATTATCACATTTGTAGGATTCTTTTTTTTAATTCATATCAAGAGGTATAAGATCTCTTGTTTATAGTTAACGGGTATTTTGTAATGTATATATTGAAAAGATAAGAATTTAATTTGAATAAAGTTTGTTTAGAGTAAAATTTATCTTGATTGATTGATTTAAGTCTTTCTCGTGGTGCTAAAAAGTAAATTTAGGGGATGTTTGGTGGGGATTAAAATTATATTTTTAGTGGATTGTGATAGAAGTTTTTGAAATGTGTGGTTGAAAAAATGTAGGACCCATAAAAGATGTGATTAATATTGATTGTTTGACGTTGACTTAGATTAAAATCATATTTTAATCCAGCCCAAACATGCCCTTAAATTATAAATTTTACCGTTACAAAGGAAAATAGCATTTTCTTATCAATTAAAACTTCAAACTTTGCAGGTAAGTGGCGGACCACTTTTCAGTTTTTAGCATGCCAAAATTACCACAATTGTCCTCAAACATAAAATTCACCTACATGTTATTGAAGCCCCACCTACCGCATTCACAAACCAATCTTCCCCAAATCACTTTTTAGAGTTCTAGCCATCTGCAAAAAACTTAAGCACCGTCGCAGTCGTCCTACCCCAAGATCGGACGCTTTAAGGAAACTCCGTGAAGGTTAATTCCAAAGTAACCATTGCGAGAAATCATATTGAACAGGCCAACACCTATCGTTCGAGTACACTCCCATCCAGTCGTTCACCCGTCTACAAATACGAAGCTGCACTTGTGATTCATCACTCGTCCGCGCAAATGGATCCGTTTTTCTCTCCGGTAGGTGTATAACATGCCATCTATACCTATGAAAAATATACTTCTGTGTATATACACCCAACGAAATGAGTCAACTTTTTGAAAATCCCTAATGCCTAATGGTGGTCTCTCACCGGTTGATGTTTGAACACCCACACACTGTACACAAATATGACTACGATCTCACATGTGCTTTTTTTTCCCCATTCTATTGCCGTAGACTGCTAACCATCCGGAGGAGGCTAGCTCCAGCTCTGCTCTTACGAAGACCGAATTACCTTTCCGAAAGATTGCGCAATGGAACTCATTTGATAACAAGATTTTCGTTGCTGTGTGCGAGACAGTCATCGCAGAAGGTCACCGAAATGGGAAGTGCTTCACGAAACACGGTTGAGAAATACTAATTCAGTTGTTCAACTCGAACTCCGGCCACAATTGGAACAAGCAGCAGCTTAAAAATCGTTCATATGCTCTCCGTCTGAAACACAATAGATTTGAGGAATTGCTTCATTGCAGTGGTATAGAATACAACCCTACTACGGGCAGAATTGTCGCATCCGAGGAGTGGTGGGGTCGAAAGATCAAGGTACAATCATTTCGATTTTCGATGGGTTGAATTGATTGTCAATTACTATCTCGTTCTAGATATTCTGTTCCGATGCTTTGTGCATGTCATCATCAATATTTGTTAATGTAATGGTTAAATTGACCTTAGATGTGGCAAGTGAATAGATAACTTTAAACTCCAATTGTGGTTCTGTCATTATGTAATCGACTATTAGGGAGGTCACTATAGGGCTTCTGGATACCAATATATTTTGTACACAACGACTCTGAACAAAAGAACCAGTAAGGAATTGCAAAAAAGGTTTAAGCAGTGGGTTTGATGTTGTTAATTCGTCTATTTAAAAAAAATTACCATATGTATAACGTAGTGATTACTTTTGCATCCCCGTCGTTGTAGGAGAACAAAGATTACAAGGAATTTAAAGACAAAGACTGCAGAGAGGTTTACAGTTACAAAACTTTGTTCTAGGACGCGTTTGACAGAGAAGTACTCAATCACACCAAAAAAGCTTTGTAGAACTAGTTTTGCAATGTTCGAAGATAGCTGATACGAAGACCACCGTGACGAGGTACGACTTCATGACTAGAGCAGTGGCTCCAGTGATGAGGCCTATACAACGGGGAAGGCTAGTGCAGGCATGGATCTTTCGGGTCCGCGAAGTGGCGATAAACATAGATCGGTGAACAAGAACAAAAAAGAGAAGAAGAAAAAAATATCAGCACGAGAAATTTCCTACTCCGTTGATCGCACAACCACTGCAAGTGAGAAGGTCACATCCAAAATTGACAGTTTAGTTAGGCCATAGTATCGGACGCAAAATCATGCTTGAATGAGTTGTTAGAGACGGGCAGACTAAAAAAGAAAACTGATCTTTATTACTGGACGTGCACGTTCCTCTCTTTCAGGAGTAATCGAAAGATATTGGAGATACATGATGACGTAGATGAAAAATTTGAGTGAGTTGAGTGGAACTGGCAGGAGTACAGAAAATCAAAACCACAGTGAGTGTGGTTCGTTCTATGAAAAAAATTCCATAACACAAAGTGTTTGACGTGAATACATTTGTCATTATTATTATTAGTTCTTGTACATATGCTTGGTGAACTTATGCATGCAATGTCCCTATCAAATCAAAAGAGCCAGATTCACATAAATTTTTCACATGCAGATCTACATCATGTGAACATTTGGAGTTTTCTTTATCTTTTCAATCAAGTACTGCAGAAAACATTATCACTAACAATCACAAGCATAGTTCGTTTTATTTTTTCTTCATGGTTCTGTACTACACTGCAATGCATCAATCATTCTGTGTGCTTGAAACTATCTCAAGGCCCAAATTGTATAAAAGGCAACATAAATCCACAAACATATCTGCATTCCTAAGCATGGTAGCTAAACTTTCCTATCTTCCTTCAATTATAGTGATACATCGGTCATGTCTACATTGTAATAGAGAGTAGTGTGATGACACATTTTGATTTCAACTGTGTTTTGATGCCCGATTTTGAATCGAAGACAAAGTTGGGGAGTAGGCATTTTCTGAAAGAGCTACATGAGGATATTGTCGAATGGCTAAAATATTATCGGATCACCGAACTTGCCGTAGAAACTACTATCGCGAACAAAGACGTCGTATTCATAGATTTTTGTTCGCGAGAAACGGTCATATGTTCATGCTTGACGCTATGCAATGTATTGCTATGCAGAATTTCGAATGTATCCATCAATGCTCCGAACTTTCGCACATATTCTTCGTGATGAGTATGGACAACGCACTGGGCAACACATAGACATTTATGAACAAGTGGGCATGTTTCTTTGCATTTTAGTACATGGTAAAGGCTATAGACAAGTTCAAACGCTTTTCAATCATTCATTGGAAACTATAGGGTACTACTTCAAAATTGTGCTTCAATTTGTTGTTGAATTCTCCGCTCGTCTAATTCGACCAGATCCCAACTATAATCACAGTGTCGAGCATCACGTACCAAATCGGAACAAGCATCCACTGTTCGAGAATTGCATAGGTGCAATTGACAACACACATGTCGGAGCCATCCTCCCACGCAAAGAATGAGTGAACTTTATTGGACATAAATGAATTCTTACGCAAAATGTCCTTGAAGCATGTGATTTTAATTTGTGTTTTTTGTTTTACATTTGTGCTCGCAGGCATAATGGGGAATACACATAATGCTCGCATCTTGGCTCGTGCTATTCACAGCCATGATATATTGATTTTCCAGAACCAACAACGAGAAAATATTATCTTGTTGACTCAGGATTTTCCCATCGACCTGGGTACATGGCTCCTTATAAGGGGTCTGTATATTGTACAATTTCCAACAATGTTATGACGGGGACACCGGACGTAGGCGCAAATTCAAAAATGCGTGTGAGAAGTTTAATTTCAGGCACTCGTCATGCAGAAATGTAATTGAACGTGCATTCGGAGTTTGGAAAAGTCGGTGGAAAATTTTCAATCGTATGTCGAGCTATAATTTCAAAGTGTAGACCGCTGTTGTAATAACAACTATGAGTATTCATAACTTTCTTCGACCGGTTGGCGTGGTCAACAAAGCGTTTATGAGAGTGGAGACAGATCCCGATACTGTAGAGGTGGAGCTTCCAGATGAGAATAAAGAAATCGTAGCTGAAATGAACGCACCTGAAATGCCACGAAATGAGTGGGATCGTTTTCGTGATTATTTGGCACAACAACAATGATAATTGGTGCTTATTTGAACGAAGCAAAATTACAGTTACGACTATGTTGACATAAAGGTCATTGTTTGAACTGTTTGTCGTTTTCGGGAAGTGGGAATTAAATAAAAATATGTTATGAATAATAATAAAGGTAAATATTATAACATTCAAAATTCATGAAAATGGAACACTATCCAATGATGGTGATTCCGTTACAAAATTAATTTTGAAATTGCACACTTGTCTAATGGTGGGCCATATTGATTGGATATAAAAGTCAATTCTCCAAACCATGAATCCCAGTCTGACAGCCCCTTAGTTTGTTTATTAGATAACACTAAAAATGGGGGTTTAGTTGGAATCAGTTTTCTCGTTGGTTGTGCATGAAAAACACGTGTTGAAAATCAATGATGGTGTTGGAACCACGGCTAGCGAAGTTTCCGGTGCAAGATTTTTTAGTATAACATAATTTTGGTGGTTTGATTTGGGACTTTGATTTGACATTTTTCAAATTCTCCCCTAGTAATGGATGGTCTAGATGGCGTCTATTATCTTTCCTTGCCTTTTAATACCTGCGATTTTTCTAATATTTCTTCACCTTTGCTCTCCAACTTCCTTTAAATTTTGCATTTTTTGAAGATTTTCACATAACAGCTTTTCGTTTTTTTAAGATCGCCTATTAGAGTTTTCCAAGTTCCTCATCTTCCTTTTCACATCACCTTACTCTTTCCCTACCATTTTCTTCTGCAAATTCTTTCTGAGTAAGTATAAGTTCAAACTAATTCAGAGTGCGTTCTTGGGATAATGGTCAGGAGGAATATTTAGAGCCTTCTGATCATTGCATGAGAGAGGAGTCCAACTATGACGTTCAAGAGATTCTTAACCTTGTATTCATATCAACTTAACTGTCGTTTGTCGAAAATGTAGCCCAACCTAGAGGAGACATATATTACAAATTGGGCTAGAGATTTGAAGGACGCTAGTTAGCAGCGTTGCTTGAAGGATATGAGGCCTGAATGTCTATCTTTGTCTATACTAATTGAGTTAATGATTTATACTTTATGTGGACAATAAGGTAGACTCTGAGATTGCTGCCATCCAAAAGAAGACTAAAGTGATCTTCCAATCGTAGAGTCGAAAATGAGGCGCATGTGGAGGAAGAGAAAACTTGGAAAGTGGAAATGAGAGCTCTGCAAGATCATCTCTAGGCCAAGCAAGAGGTCAAAGCTCAAATAAGAGAAGGCTCGAGAAGGCCGAGTTGAGCTTGAAGTAATGCAGACAGGGTAGTTGAGGATGACAGGCTTCTCCAGATTTAGAGGCACTACAATAAGAAATTTATGAGGTGCGCTTAGGAGAGGTCATCAACTTTATAGAGAAGCAGATGCCTGACGTCGACATTGAGTTCCTTCAGGATGATGTGAAGGAACAGGATACTACCGACCTTGCTCCTAAGATCGGACCTTTCGGTGACGTCCTTGATGAAGCCATTTCTCTTAATAATTTGTTGATAAATTTGTACTATTTTATTTTTCACTTTTGTAAATTCTACCTACTATTTTAATGATATTGGTTTTATATATATGTGTCGATTAATTCATGACTTGCTTAGAAGTTTCTTTAGAAAAATTTGTTAATTGTTGCATCATATAGAACCTTAGTTCAAATATGCTTATAAGACGACCTTCTCGATATAGAAATTCATTTTTTGAAAATATTTATTAAGTATTATAGTACATAAAACATTAGCTCGGATTTACTTAAGTAACCTTCGTTATATGGAATTCCTTTTTTGGAAATATTTGTTAAATGTTCGAGCACATGCGACCTCAGTTCAAATTTGCTTATGAGAAAACTTTCATGATATGAAATTCCTATTTAAAAATATTTGCTAAGTGTTACACCACATGCAATCTTAGCTTAAATCTGATTATGGTCTGACCTTTCATGTAGCAATCACTTCTTCGGCTTGTTATTTAGCAAATCTCTCCTTTTGGGAATTGTCATTGGGACTAATTTGGGAGTCACATCTACATATGTTACAAGATTAGGTGTGAAGAAATTTGATGAAGGCACGGGATTACTTTGGGAATCAAATCTACAGGTCTTCCAAGAATCAGTTTTGAACGAAGTAGATGAAGGAGACTTGTCCTTGGTAGTTTTATTGAGATTAATAGGCCCTGGTCGGAAATTCATAATAGTGGAACTCCACTAACCATCAACAAGAAAGGGATACGCTCTATGAAGACTTTCTTGTGTAATTACTCTAAACTTTGGAGAGAAGACCGTCATGCAACTCGAGGAGACAATAACTAAAGAAGAAGACTTGCACAACATGAAAAATTAATCACCAATGGAGCTAAACGAAGCATTGACATTCAATGAAGTTGAAATTATCATAGAATCACCCGTCTTATTGTTTGCCCTAATATTGATTTTGTTATTGAGGTTGCTGGGAAAAGTAGAATTCTTCGTAGTCGAGTTCGAGTTGGGTGTAGGCAATTCAAACAATATTGAAAGGGGCCAATTCTTCAAGTTTGGATCAATGAAAAATGGGACAAAGTCAACCTAAGAAAATTGAGCGAGGTATAAAAAGCACTTCGAAGTCTTGAAACATCATTGCAAAAGTCGGTCGAAGACTATAAACGAGCTCTTATTGGAAGGCAATCCAATTTTCAAACCCTTTTATTTATTTTACTTTTATAAATTGGAATGTATGTATTGAGTTAGGACTGCATTTAGTATAGTTATAAAACCCGGCCTGGCTTGGCCGGTTGGGCCGAAAAACCGGCGGCCTGGATCATTAACCGGGTTGGGCATGTTAATTTGATAGAAATATATTTGACTCGATCAAAATCGAGCTTTGACCGAGTTAACTGACGATTTACCCGGCCCGATTGACCGGTTTGATTGGGTTTTGAAATTCTCTTACAAAATTTTTAGGTTCAAGGAAATTGAAGTTTGGACCTCTAAGAAAAATAATAGGTTCCTCACCACTTGAACATAAAGTGTTGTAGTATTACTTGTGTGCAATAACTTATATCTATCTAATGAATCATTTATAACTTTTATAGAAATATTCTTTTTAAAACTTTGGTACAACATTTTGCATTATTTTATAGATCTAAATAATTAGTGAAAAAAAAATTAAATATTTTAATTTTGCCCCTAAAAAAATTATATACTTTATATGTTTTTATGAGTTTTTATGCAATGACCCGTTGGTTGAACCACCGGGTCACCGGTTGAACCACTAACTCATTGACTCTCTGCATTGTTCGGATATGTGTTTGGATCGAGTCTTACAACTATGTATTTAGTAATTAGACAGATTTCAATTATTAACTTATATTTTTAAATATTAGTGTTTAGGGTAGTATTCATAGCTCACAATCATGCCAATTTTTCGTTCATCCCATGCTCGTAGTCAATATAGGATTTACTTTAGCTCACATATGATTTTATTATTAATGAGTTGTCTTTCTTTTTTAAGGTATGATTAAAACATGTTCAAAACAAACAACAGAAAGGATGGAATCGATGGATGATAAAAGACCAATTGCTAGTGAAGAACACTGTCGTATACATAGCGAGTATAGCTAACTTTCTTAAACCTATTTTATGCACACATTGAGGATAGTGTGTATTTTATGTTTGGGGGTATAATAATTCCGTTATTTATATATTTGCTTTTTTGAGCGATTTACCATAAAATAAAATAAAAAATCAGATTTTCAAAAGTTATTTATATATTTTCTTTTTTGTGTGATTTACTAAAAAAAAAATTTAAAAAATAAAAAATTCAAAAAATATTTTATTGATTTATGTATGCTTGTGTGAGTTGGATGTCATCGTTGGATAATTGATGAGTATTTATAATTGCTGATGATTCATTATTGTTGAGTGTCAAAAAAGTAACCAACTTAATATTCATGATGAATTGATTAACTATGTATACACTCATTGAACGAGCATTGAATAAGTGAATATTAGTTTTGGTAGTATTACTAATGAACTTTTTATGAATTGTAAATAGTTTTATTAATTGATGCTAGTTCAGTAACTCTAGATAATGCATTGATATGTATGTATGTTTGTTTTCTTGTATGTTTAGTAGATAGTCTTACTTGAGCGAACAAGTGTAATTTATACATTTAATTGGACTTCTATACTTGATTGTCTGACTAATTGAGCAAATATCTACCTAATTTAGGTTAAAATATAGTAATTATGGGTACATCCTTGATTTGAATGTATTTGGATACAATTGGAGTGAAAATGACATTTTTGAGCTTAAATTTGAGTTGATTCATAGCAATTGATGATCAATCGAATTGTATAAGATCAATATGAAATATTATTGGAGCAATCAAAGGTGATTCATAAGTTTTGAGATCTAAATTCATCATTTGTAAAGTTTGGGACTTATTGTAAACTTTTGGACTTTCAACGGATCAATAACGAACAATTGTAGAATGTAGAGGATCAAATTATGAAGATTTAAGGATGAATGACTAAAGATGCAATTAGAAAATAAATCAAGTTGTACGAAGAAAGTATTCCATGAGCCAACTTGAAATTGGCCAAAACAGTAAGGCTTGCAATCACAAGCCCTGCGAGATGAAATCGCAACTACATTGTTTTGAATTCTATAAAGTAAATTCCTATGGATAAAGTTGTTTGTATAGTGGAAATTGACAAGTGTTGATATGGAGAATTTTGATTACCTATTTTAAATGTGTTTTTGTGCAAAGTCCAATACAAATCTGCCACTTGACATTTTTGTAATTTCTCTGGCATTTTCCCATATACATATAGTATCTTTCAAATTTTTATGCCTGTACGATTACATAGTGCATTCCAGCAAAAAAAAAAAAAAAAACTCTGATTTCCTAATTTAATTCAACATATTCTTATAAGGCGATGATTTTTAAACTGATTCTTGGTATATAAAAACATTCTTTTTTCTACAATTCAAAGGACGAAAGTTATGAGGGTCTTCTACATTTATTCCACATAATCGATAGAGAAAAATAGGCTATTGAATACAAAATTGAATTTTATTTGCAAAACTTTGAAGAATCGTTTATACAAGACACATCCATATCTTTTTTTATATGTTATTACTTGAAGTTGACGAAGAAAAAGAAGATATCCAGGAGATATTTTAAGAACTATTGAAGGAATTTGATATTTAAGATTGTTTCCATCTTTCATCCTAAATCTTTAATTGCGGTTGGTATTGTGTTGAGCTCTGATACCAAATTGTCGAGTTTAAATACCAAAAATAAAATAAATTTATTGATATAAACCACTTATACATGCAAGACCATTTAATAATATTTTCACTCAAATAAGCATTTACACACACTACTAATATATATCTCGTCTCTCACTTTCTCTCGTCTCTCACAATGCTTCTATATTTCTCTCTCATTATCACACGCATAAATACATACATCAGACATAAATATACACAAGTAATATCGGTAGAATTGAGCTTCCTGAATTCTAGAGATATCTTGTAGTGGCGGTGGATTCTAATGCATAGAATTCTCCAGATTTTATTGGCTTGTAGTGAGTATAAAATTTTATTTATTAAATCTCTAGAATTTCCAAGCCCTCAAGTCAATGGAGGGAGCCCTAGCAGATTCTAGAAATGTTGGAGAGATGAGATGGAATAGTCGGTGATGATATCTTCAATTCTCCCCTTCAGCATCGACTTTTCATTTTGACTCTTTTTTTAGCCGAGCTCAATCATGTCTGAAATTTTGGAGGACTCGATCTTTCATTCAATACATCTGCTATTTCAAATATATCTACCTCTTTCGTGCTTTCCTCTTTATCGATTTTTACATTAAATTAATTGATACTTGATTTCTCATATCTACTCGACTTCTTTATTTGTGATTGTAAGTTTGTACGTACCTCAATCTCTTCTTGAAGACTTTGTTGATTCTCCACTAATGTTTCTTGATCTATGTCATTTTATCTAGAGACTTTGTGTTCTTTTTATAAACTCTTCTTTAACATTTGATACCTGTAGATTTTTAGATCTCTCAGCACTTCGTTGTGCTTCCGTGACCTCCTATTACAATTTGTCTTTCGTTTTCTTTAAATCTAGTAGCTCTACTCTTTGCGGTGTCTGCTGAGAATATACTTCTTCAAACACTTTTTCCGAGTTTGTTAGTTCCTTCCTCTGTGGAGTCCACCAAGTAGACTCTTCATTAAATATGATGTCCTCTCTTAATTCATCGATCCAATCATCTTCTCTTGAGTCATCAATCCAATCATTTTCATAATCCATTTGCTCAGGCAGGACTACCACCAATGCTGATTCGTTCTTTAGACTTGAATTGGATTTGTTCTCTCGAGCATGCTCAATATTGTTGCGAATGCCTTAACATTCCATTATTCTTTACTATTGTATTTTTCTTCCTTGTTAGGGATTGCTATAATGCCTTCTGCTGGTTCCTTTTTAAACTAAGAATTTCTAGCATAATGACCTCGTTTCCCCACATACAAAGCATGAGCCATTAGATCTTTGATAGCTCTGACATCTCTTGTCGCAATCTTGTTGAGCTTCCCTTGGCTGATAGCTAGTTTCATTCAATTTGTCCTTTAGATTTACCTTCTTTTAATTCTTTATTATTTTGTTGGCGGGGTAGACCTCTTTTTTATAACTATATAATGCTTCTTCTTCTTCTTCTTCTTCTTCTTCTTCTATCTTTATTGAGATCTCTAATATCTGTTTGGTTAACGTTTATTGGTCGGACATCAGATTTTCGAGATTGACCAATTAAGGTTGCTATAGCCAACCTTGTATGGCAGTAATGAATCCTCTAAATTCGGGTCTCAGACCATGTATAATTATTCTTCTTATTCTAGATTCCGCAATCTTACTTGAAGAATCTAATTCTAAAATTTCGTGACAAATATATTTAACTTTATGAAAATATTGACTTACCGTTTGTTTTCTTTGAGTGATCGAGAGTAGCTTATTTTCTAGAAGTTGTAACCTCATATCATTTCCTCATATCATTTTTCTTTGAAAATAGTACGGCTAAAGTGTCACATGCTTCCTTTGGTGCGTTCTTATCCCTTACACGCTCCAAGAATTCTTCCTCAATTGTTGTCTTTATGATAAACATGACCTTACCCGTTTTAATTTTCCGTTTCTTTATAGCTCCGACATCCTCTAGTGGCATCACATCACTTCTACCAACTACTTCCCACAAGTCTGGCCATTGGAGATATAACTTCATACAATTATGCCATGTGGTTCAATTTTACTTATTGAGCTTTCTTATTCCGCTTGCCACTTGTAGGTCACTCATCTTAACTTGATTTACCTCTTCATAATCAAGCAAGTTTTATGAAAGCTTCACAATCTCATTTTGTGCTTGAACACCGAAGCTAAAAAAAAGGTCCCCGACCCGCCTCGCTTTGATACAAAATTGTTGAGTTAAACACCCAAAATAAAATAATTTTATTAATATAAATCACTTGTACATGCAAGACCACTAAATAATATTTTCACACTTAAATAAGCACACACACACACTCACAATAATTATTTTCACTCTCTCACTCAACTCGCTTTCTCTCACAATGCTTCTATGTTTTTCTCTCATTACCACACGCATACATATATATATATATATACATCAGACATATATAAACACAAGCAATGTCGGTGGAATTGAGCTTCCTGAATTCTAGATAAATCCTGTCGTGGCGATGGATTCTAATGCATAGAATTCTCCAGATTCTACTGGCTTGCAGTGGGTATAAAATTTATTTATTAAATCTCTAGCATTTCCTAGCCCTCAAATTAATGGAGGAAGTCCCAACAAATTCTAGAAATGTCGAAGAGAGAAGATGGAATTGTCGGTGATAAGTGTGTTTTTACACACTTATTCAATACCTAAATATGCTTATAATTGATAAAAATTAGCGAATTTCTACTCACAATTATGTAATTATTGCTTTTGTAGGTAAAAATCACCCAAAGGGAAGATAACAAGACAAAATGAGGAAATTGACTAAAAGTGGCAAAATTATGAATGTGGGGACCAAGGTGAACAAAGAAAAAGCTGAAGGATCTTGGATGAAAATTATGAAGGGCATAATTGATATGAAAGTCAAAATATCAGGACCAAATTGTATAAGATCAAAGTTGAGGGACCTTGTGTGCAATTACCTAGGGGACTTGGCTGCAAAATTAAAACCAAAAATTGGTTTTGGACAGAAACCTAGGCCCCACTTTTAAAAATTTGGGGACCTTTCTGCCATTTGTCCGAAACTTTGGGACCAAAGCTACAATTCTGAATATGGTTTTTTAAATTGAAACCCAGCTCCCTGCGTTGGGGGTTCTTGTTGGTTTTTCTTGGAAATTTCTTTTTTTCTTTCTTTTTCTTTATTCTTTGATTTTCTTTTCCTTTCCTTTCCAATTTCTTGGTATTTTTGGGATACAAATCAAGAGCACAAGGAAAATACGTTCAAAAATTTGGAGAAATATTTGGAGAAAATAGGGTTTTATCTATAACTTTGTATTTTATCAATTATTTTGCCATATTTGTAATGTATTGTTATAAATTTCTCCTTTTTATCATTTGTATAAAATGGGCTAGTTATTTGTGTTGGGATTTATGGTAGTAACTTAACCTAACTTTAATTAATTTTAGTATTCATCATTTAATGTTTTAATTACTATGGTTATTGTGCATTTATTATTGTGCTTAAATTCTCATCATGTATGTAGCAATAAATTATTGAGTTAAGTGGTTTATGCAATCATTGAGAGATTGGTGTGCATTTTTGACTAAAATAATTAATGCCCTAGGTTGTTTTAGGACTCTAAGTGACTCATTGAGTATTTTCATTACGATTTAATGCGGTTGGTTGGATTTTTATCAACATAGAAATATAGCGGGTAAAACCAATCAATTAGGGTTAAATTCGCTCGAATAAGATAATTAACTAAATTTGGAAAATCGGGTCTAACATTTTAACTTAGTAATTTGCATTTCCGGTTTGTTGCGATATTAAAGAAATGACGGTTAAGTGACATCGTAAATCTTAACTCATTTATAATTCGAATTTCCTTCTCTTTCATAATTGTTATTTTAATTGATCTTCAAATTTATTTTCTTTTTCGTCTCACATATAAAATCAAATTGTGTATTTTTCAATTGTTAAAATTGAGTCAACAATTGTGTAATTAAAAAAATACTCCTCGAGGGATCGATATTCGGACTCACAAGTCCATTTTATTACTTGAACGCACCAGTGCACTTGCGGTATATAATTTTAGCGAACAAGTTTTGGCTCCATTGTCGGTGAGTGTTTTATTTTAATAACCATCTTAATTTATTCTAATTTTCACAATTTTTAGTTTTTATTTTTTTGTATAACTTTTATACCAACATTGTAAAGTTGACTTCTTAATTTTTATTTCCTTAGGTCTTCGGTAGTGCATGCTTCGTTCGAAAAGTTTTGATCTTTTCGAACTTGATTTAGATATTGAAATGACTTTCCGAAAAAGGCGACGGGAACAAAGAGAATTAAGAAGGCAATAATTAATCGAGATGACCCAACAAGGAGAAATGTGGAACCCAATGCTCAACCAGAAAATATTTTACGAGGTGGCATTCCATAGTGTTTTGGTAAGGGTAGGGCTCAAGAACCTGTTGTAAATGAGGAATATATGCTATTTGGGGACTTCATGAACCTACTTGTGGTAGAGAATGAATCAAGTATTGTCTACCTTTCATATGGGCATCCAAACTTTCAACTTTGACCGGATGTCATCAGTTTGTTTTCCAATACCATTCCGTTTTAAGGGAGGACCGATGAGAACCCACACTCTCATGTTGCACGATATGTGGAGAATATTGGCAATTTGAAATATGAGGGCGTGAGTGTGGAGGCAATCCGAATGAGATTATGTGTCCATACACTGAAGGATAAGGCAATGGAGAGGCTTGAAACTTTATCACCCGGGAGCATAAATAGTTGGGCTGAGTTTGTTCAAAAATTTACAACCAAATTCTTTCCACCCGCTCGAGTAGCCAAACTCAAGCATGACATAACCACCTTCCAAAAATTCGAATTGGAGAGCTTTCATGAAGCTTGTGAGAGGTTTAAAGATATGCTTCAAAAATGTCCAAATCATTGAATCACAATGGGGCAACAAGTAAATCATTTTTATGCCGGATTGACTCCTTCCCGCCGTTCAAATGTAGATTCATCTTCTAATGGCTCAATTAAGAAGAAGAGTATTTGGGAAGCATATGATCTATTCGAGGTCATGAGTGAGCAAAGTGCTTTGTGGTCGGATAGGGGTTCACAAAGAGGAGTTGGTGGAGTTCGAGATGGCGAAGCATTTTCAATGGTTCTAGCAAAAGGTAGAAGGACTTTCTACATCTACCTCTGGCCCTCATTCCTCCCATATGATACAATCTCAGCCTATTTGTGATATTTGTGGAGCAAATCACCCAAGTCCGAGTTGTCCATTGGTTGATAGTAGTTTGGCATTCACCGAGCAAGTGGCATATGCTCAAAACTTCCAACGCCAAGAGTATAATCTTTACTCTCAAACTTATAACCCCGATTGGCAAAATCATCCAAACTTCTCTTATGGGAACAATCAAAATGTGCTAAACCCGGGGCCATAAAAGAAGAAAGAAGGATGAGAAAAGACCATTGCTAAGTTGGCGGCCATCAATTGCAGTATCAAGAACGCAATGATGCCTCTATAAAAAATTTAGAGCGTCATGTGGGCCAAATAGACAAGCTTCTCTCCGAAAAAGGCAACAAGGAGCATTATCTAGCAATATCGAAACAAATCCAAGAGAGAATATGCAAGTTATTACCACTAGAAGTGGGGTGCAATTACCCGAAATTACGGTAACACGAGCAAGGGTTCAATCCTACAAAGCACCCGTGGAGAAAGATGTACTTGTTCAAGAGCCTAGTATTAGTATTGAAGTAGCCAAGAAAAGTAAACCGGAGACATCAACATCAAAGACTCCAACACCGGTTAAGGCATATGTATCCCATATTCTCATTCCACATAAACTTCAAAAGCATAAGCTAGATGCTCAATTCGGAAAATTTTTTGAAGTGTTCAAGAAGCTACACATCAACATCCCATTTGCCGATACTTTAGCTCAAATGCCATGTTCATGAAGGATATTCTTTCCAACAAAAGAAAACTCGAAGAGCATGAGACGGTGATGCTAACGGAGGAGTGTAGTGCTGTTTTACAAAACAAATTGCCTCCAAA